>BMAV01026872.1:134865-153127 GCA_019973955.1 Trichonephila inaurata madagascariensis
CTTTGCTCACTAAACTTTCTATCCTTTTAAAGGTTATCTTATTTGCATCTATGCCTCGTTTCACTTCTTGGATTTGAGTTGGAAAAGTTTTGCCATTAATCGTGGCCGTCAAAGAACGTAGAGGTTATGTTAGATGAAGAACGCGAGAGATGTCACATGTTTTCGAAGAAAAAAAAAACTGAAGCGGAATGTAATGCCGAAAATTCAAGGAGATGGAGAAGGTTGCGTCACGAGCCGACCCTATAAACCCCCTGGACGGGACACTTTAATCATATCTGATTGGCGAGCATAGCAGATCTGCACACGTATCTCCTCACTTTAGTCCAGCGTTTCTCAAACTTTGGGGCGCGACCCCCTAGAGGGCGTGATAATCCTATGTGGGGGGCCCAAGCATATCGAAAATTCAAAAATAAAAGATTTAAAAAATTACAATTCCCTGAAAGGAAGCAAAACAAAATACATTCTGACATAATAAAAATAAAATACACATTTACACTGATATAATATACTTATAAATGCATCAGTACTGTACGTATTTGATATAATTAATTTTTCAATACTAAGTTAAGAACAAGATTAATAATTACTATTTGACTCCCATGGGCTCGTCATTTTCAAAATTAAATGCAAAATTTAATACTTATCTTAGTAATTTGCATTCTTTATAATTAAAATCCTACTGTAGCTTTAGCGTCAAAGTACATTATTATTGAATTCAATACATTGTTATTTTATGCAGGGGGGGGGATGAAAATTATGATTAAAAATTGGGTCACAAACATTGAAAGTTTGAGAAGCACTGCTTTAGTCCCCTTCTATTGGTGCTTAGAGACAATAGGCTGGCGCGTTTGAACCCAATTTCCGACACCGTATCTTGTTCACAGTCTAGAGGGCTATAAATTCCCCTATCATATTGACACTGAAAGTATATCTTTTTCTAGACGGGTCAACATTCATTTTCATTCAAATAGTCGCACCCCACATGTACGAGGGTGATCCAACAAATGATTCTATTCACAAGAGCGTTCTTCCTACAGATCATTGAGACTAAAATTGCTTAGGGGTCGGAGAAAAAAAAGGTTTGGCAGCATTAAAGCCATTTACAGAATCGGATCACATCTGTTATCCCCAGGTATGAGAGAAGAATACCCAGTCTTTTTTGGAAGATACAGTGTCCGATCTGGACAACTTGTTCACCCCGTACGTCAATCTTGACAAGTTTTATTGGGGAGTGTTCTACTAATGAGCCGACGTCACAAAATTATATAATTTACTTAATTTAGAAATTCCAAAATTATATTTCATCGAGATCTTTATATATACCTTCAAGATTTTCTTATCTCAACTTTTTCTTTTCTTTTTCATTTTTTGTCCATGTCTAAAAAGTCAAAAATCTTCTCGGCTTTTTTACCTTCAAAAAATTTATTTATAGATATCTTACTCTTATAGATATGTATATTTTAGTAAGCCAAAATTTTCTTGAAAGCTTTTCTCTATTTTTTACATTCGTATTATTTTTTTAAATTTTCTTGAAAATCCTATGAATGTTTACTACTTATAACATCTCACAATTTTTTTTATTATGTAGACAATCCCTATGACGCAATTAATACAATTTAATAAATCAAGAAGAAACACCAACAACTGAGCCGTTTTCTTTGAAAGCGGTGTAAGTCCATTTTGTATTATATGGAGATATTTACCACTCTCTCAAAGCAATTATATTAATAATTTCATTAGCTACGTAAATTTATATTGACAAAATGATGGAAAGTTTGAAAGATTTTTTGGGGAACTTTTCTTTGATGAAACGCTCATAGCAGATTGTATTTAATTAACTAAAAAAATTGTTGTCAGAAATGGACTTAAACCAATTTCAAAGAAAACGACTCAATTGATATCAACATGTTGTTAAAAATCTTAAGATAAATACATATAAAGTTTAAATTATGAAATATTAATTTTAAGGTGTTATTGTACTTGAAATTACCTGTTTAAAATATAGAAACAGTGAGTAAAATTAAACGTACATTCCGGCGTATTACGCGCACTAGCTTTTTTAACTCGCTCCAGCGTATATAACGTGCAGGCCTTTATTTTCAAATACAATTTTTAAGTTTTGGGTATATTCCCCATATAACGCGAACCTACATATTTTATGGTATCTCGAAATGTACATATGCAATGGGCTGACCATTTGAAGTCTAGAAATAGTGTTTGAGCAGATAATAAAAGGACTGAAAGAAATTAAATTCTTCATAATTAAATAGTCATTCAAAAATAATAGTATATTTAAAAATCTTGATTCAACGGAGAGAAGATGATAATGTGTTATTGGATCAAAGGAACAATTATGAAGGTGATATAACAGGTGATTATAACTTCCCCTATAAAGGGTCTCCTACAGCGCAAACGGGTGAACGGAATGCAATGAAATATTGTATAGGTCTACACACAAGATGCGCTCACGGAATTTCGAAAAAGAAAAAATAGTTTCAAAATATCCACCACAGGGTACCTTTTTAAGAAAAACATGAAATTTAACTCTCAATAAACGACAAAACGGAATACAGAAACAATATTAACAATCCGGAGTAAGAATGACGAATAATAAAATGCAAAACCGGGAAAAGCTGTCAATTGTAGGAGAAAAATACCGAGATTTGCATGCTTGGGAAGGAGAGGAAGCTTTATGTAAGACATGTTAGTTTTGCATAAAACGTTGTTTGAAAACTTTTATAGACGTTGTCATGTTTAAGTTGACGTTTCCGGCTGTATTAAAGATGGTCTCTTTAGTTGAACATGCGTTACTAGTGAAGCTGTTTTACGAAAACAAAGGGAGTGCTTCTGCTGTAGTTTGTGAAATTCGTCGCAGAAAAAAACTACTGCGTGCACCAATGTCTACCAAAGGTATCTAGACCATGATTAAGAGATTCGAAGAGACAGGGAAATTAAGAGCTCAACCTGGAAGTGGCCATAAACGTGTCATACTTATACTTGTTGATGGCGTTAAGTCATTAGAGTTTTGGGGCAGTAATGCACATGCAGTTTCTCGACAGACAGACCTTTCTTACAGCATCGTCCGAAAAGTACTCAGAAAGCATAATGCACTACTTCCCATACATGATCCGCCAAACCCAGGAGCTGCTTGATAGGGACAAGCCTCAACGATTCTCATTCGAGGTCAGTTTTCTCAACATATTGACTGATGATCTGTCATGGCATTCGAATGGCTATGTGAAGCGACGAAGCTCATTTCTATCTGAATGGGACAGTCAACACACAGAATTGCTGAATTTGGACTAAGAAAAATCCGCGGATCCCCACTGAATTTCCCCTACAGTCTCTAAATGTACTGTCTGGTGTGGATTCATTGCAACATCCATTCTTGGGTTATTCTTCTTACAGGAAATCGGTACAAACTAACAAAATCTAACCTGTATCGTATAAGGCTTCCTCTTCATCAAGCATGCAAATCTCGACATTTATCGCCGACAACTAACAGCTGTTCCCGGTTTTCCATTTTATTATTCTTGTTCCGGATTCTTAATATTGTTTCTGTATTCCGTTTTGGTCGTTTATTGATTTAAATTTCATGTTTTTCTCGAAAAAGCGCCCTCTGGTGGACTTTTTGAAATAAATTTTTTTTTTCAAAATTCCGTGAACGCATCTCATTTATAGCCCATATACAAAATTTCGTTTCATTTCGTTCACCCATTTGCGCTGTAGGAGACCGTTTATATGGGAAGTTTAATTATAACCATCTGGCAGAATTAGCCTGGAGATGTATCGAAAGACGAATATGAGGATCATGTTATCCAATAATAAAAATTCAGAATAGTATGATATTTATTTTAAATAAACTAAATTGAAATATATGTAGATATATATTTTTTTTATAATCATCTATTTATTTTTAAAGATATTTTTATATCCAACATTAAAGCTCACCCGTAAATTTTCAACATATTAATTTGTGTTAAAAGCGCACGCGCTATTACATCTTTAGAAGATATTTTAGCTCTAAGCTAATACAAAAGAATTGAAATACTTTCTGTTAATCGATTGACTTAAGAAGACGAAACAAAACTTTAACATTTCATTAAGAAGCTTACAGGAGGAGGGATTTCTGAAATCCAAAGCTGTAGAGGATTTTTCGCCTTTCTGTAGCTGCTTGTTTACAATTCTTTTTCCGTTTCAAAGTATACAAATAATGCGGCATTGAATTTTAAATTTTATTTCGGATTCTTGTTTCTCAAAAGGTATTTTATTTAACTAAGCTGCATGTGTATTTTCGTTTGGTAAATTGGACAAAGGTTTTTTGGGTAAAGAGAGCTTTTAAAGAAATAATGTTTCTTACCTTTGTTTTTCAGATATTTTTTAAATCGGAATCTGTAAAACAAACTTGTAACTTCAAATTTGAGACAATAATATAAATAATACGCGGTTTCTGTAATAAAGTTTTAATATACTGAAATGATAAGGATCTTTCGAAACTTACAGAACGATAATAATCCAATTATTAAAGTAAATTGAATCTTAATCAAATGGCTGCTGTATTGTTAACTTGAATAAAATGATAAATTAGTCATGACAAAATGTTTTCTCATATCTTTAGAGCAGAAATGGTGAAGTGAAACGTTTTACCATAACAAGCCACATTTTAACAAGGGAGTAATAACAGTGAGGCTGCTTTAATTTTTTATATTCGCTTAGCGCGCATATCTGACATAGCAACAATGCAAAAAATAATTTTACAATACGATAGAAATCTCAGTCCGGAGGGATATTTGCATTTGTTTCTTGCTTTAAATGAACAGGAAATATTAAATTTAATATGAGTGGCAACAATTATGACAATAGCAATAGTATGTCTACTAGCAAGGCAAACGGCAATTTATGAACTGCAATTTGTGACTTTTTTACGAACGTTAATAATAGGGAAATAGTTTCTATGAAGAGATCAGGAAATATATATAGTAGGGACAAAAAGTTCCCGGAATAAGACAAATACAAATTATTAAAAATAATTTTTCTAAGACTTAGAACAATACATCGAATAATTGACTTCAAAATATAAAAGCATTACACTGGTATATTTCGGATTTCTTGGTAAAATAGGAGCAAATATACCAGAAAATAAAAAATATACCTTGAAAGTACGGGTGCTTGTTATTCATCAGATTTTATGGTAGTAAGAAACTGAGATCATTTCATTTTTTTAAAGGAAGTTTAATTTTGCAGGATATGACATTTTGATGTTTATTAACTGTTATTGATTGAATTGCTCTAACAAAAAAATTATTATTACAACATATTTTGGCCAATATTTTTCAATTCCTACTATTAGCTCACACTCTCTAAATGTGTGTGTGTGTGTGTGTGTGTGTGTGTGTATGTGTACTTACTCTGTCTCTTATTTATTTATCTTCGTGGAATTTTCAATCGTTAATAAAATACATTTTAAAGCGCTCAATTCAGCTGAAATTTTATATACATGATTATTTTGCATGACAATACAGTAATTTAATTATAATTAATAAAAATTAATTGATTAAAACAAATTATTTAAAAGAATTCCAAATACAGCCACGTTGGCATCATTTTTGGCGACTTAGCGACCCTTTTGGCAACTTGTGTCAAAACTTGAAAAGGTTTTTTTTCTCACATTTTAAAGCGCTCGTTTGAGCTGAAATTTTTATACAACATTATTTTGGGTAAAAATTCGATCATTTAATTATAATTAATTAAAATTAATTGACTAAAACTAATTATTTAAAGAATTACAGATACAGCCACGTTGATTTCATTTTTAGCGACTTGGGTCAAAACTTTGAAAGATTTTTTTTTCACGTTTTAAAGCATTCAGTTGAACTGAAATTTTATATACATGATTGTTTCGGATGACAATACGATACTTTAATGATAACTAATAAAAATTAATTACCACTTAATGCTGTGATTCTGTCGTATGTGTATACATATTTATGTTAATTGTAACTATTTAATAAAAAGTAGCTAAAATAAAATTTTTCTTTGTTGATCTAAGTAGGAATTGACTTAATTTTTTTTATATTACTTGTTTTTTTTATTATATATAAAACCGAAAATTTATTATTTATAAATATGTATTCCGCTTTACACTGTATGCATGAAATCTTTTTATTTTTTCTTTCCTTACTTAAATTCAGAATTCTCAGAAAGCGTTCCTCCCCTATTCACTTATTATCATCCTTATTATTTTACTTTCTGGCCAGGTCTCGAATCTACATGAATAGCTTCCAAGGTAACGTTAATCTAATCAGTTGAATAGCAACGCAAACACAACCCTTAGTTCTCCAGAAAACTTCTGCTTTGTTTAGTATTCCCTGAGGTTTTCCTTCCAGATGGTCATCAATAGCTCATTATGTTATCTGGATGTGACATGAATCATCTTTTGAGCTGCTTCCACTGGAATTACTCTTGCCTACTTAGGAATAAAGATTAAAGCGAGAAACCATTTTTCACCGAGTTTGTCTATAGGATTTTGAATAATTCTATAAAGGTTTAACCGTCATCTTAAAAAAGCGCATAAATGGATACTTTTTATGATATTTAGTGTCACGTAGATTATAATACATGTATAAAATTGTTTTATGGACATTATAACAAAAACAAATTATTTAAATGCAATATTTTGGTAAAAAATTAACTTAGAATAACTTTTTTCAAAACATTCTCCTTTTTATCAAAAATGCTTCCATAATAATAATATTTTGACTGTATATAGCTCAGACCTCTATACAGAGGCTCAACTACGATTTTTGAAAAAATTCACATTATTTTCAGAGGTACCACCAATTGAAATAATTTTCGCCGTTTTTTTCTTAAAATTTCCCCCCTCTTTGTAGTAAAATATGGATAAATCCACTTCTAAGTAATATATTTCAAAAATTCTAGTTCCTCCTCTGTACAGAGGTCTGAGCTATATACAGGCAAAATATTATTGGAATAGAAGAATTTTTCATAAAAGGAGAATGTTTTGAAAATGGGTCATTCTTTGTTCATTTTTTGTCAAAATATTGTACCTAAATAATTTTCATTGTAATAATCTTCTTAAAATAATTTTATATACGTTTTCTAATCTAAGTGAGATTAAATATCATAAATATTATCCATTTATACGCTTTTGAAAGATCATGGTCTCCGAACGTAGTCGGATACCTGAAAGTAACAAAATATGGACCAAATGCCTTAAAAAACATTGGCAAAATGCTTTGAGTAGAATTCGAACAAGGAGCAATAAAATTCGAAAAGCTTTCATTGTTTTCCGAAAATGGTTGTTTTATAAGTTTTTACGTGTGTGGTTTGGATGGTAAGATAACTGCATATCATTTCTTTATATTATTGAAATCGCAGAATGATTTAAAATATAGCGATATATATATATATATATATATATATATATATATATATTATCCTAATGTCTCTCTCAACAAAAAATAGCCTTCAATTTATTTGAAATTGATTTTTAATCGTGACGTCACTCTCTACAACAAATTATCACCATAAGTAGTGTGGTTATAAGATTGCAAAGTGAAAAAAATGAGGTAGTAATTGGCGTAGAGCTGTGGTAACTTTTTGGTTACGGACACGAGCTATAATGTAAAAGGGATGATGAACGTTAAGTTTGTCGGGGTTCAAAGTTCCCACCCCCGTAGGTGTGGTGCGGTAGTAGGAGACGGTGGTGCCCATTTAGGTGTCAGCCTCGTCATTTTACCGTGGTTCAAAATTATGAAGTTCATCATCAATAGCCCTCATGTGTTACTTTTAGTGCGACGTTAATAAAAGCTCACTGCCTTTCGTACCATATGTGGTGTGGTTATAGAAATGCAAGATAGAAGAATGCGGTGGTTAGCGTAGTTGACGGGACTGACATACTATCTCAAATGTCAACCTCGTCTTCCGACGTTGCTTCAAAATCAAGAGGCCTTATTAGCTGTAGTTAACGAGCTTCTGCGTCAGTTTGTTATTAGATTGAAAGAAATGTGTTAACTACCCCTGCTTCAGGCAAAAATAGACACAAATAGTAAAATCTTTCAAATAACCAACAAGCAAATAAAAGGGATAATGGATTGGAAGGAAAAATATATATTGGAGTAATCATAGAATTTATTCCGTGGTCGACCTTGTTATACACAAATCCCGCGCGAGAATCCTGACCCGGCTAAACATCCGTCTGGTACCGAAATTGCTGCACGTTAAATCTATTAGGTTTCAGAGATCTCACGTTGATGTGGCGCTGATGTAGAGAGCAAGTAATATAAAAATTTAAGTCTCAATTCCTACTTATATCAACAAAGAAAAATTTTATTTTAATAGTTACAACTAATATAAATATGTATATACATATGACAGAATCAGAACATTGTGGTAATTAATTTTTATTAATTATCATTCCAGTATCATATTGTCATCCAAAACAATCGTGTCTGTAAAATTTCAGTTCAACAGAATGCTTTAAAACGTGAGAAAAAAAACCTTTAGAAATTTTGACACAAGTCGTCAAAAATGATGCCAACGTGGCTGTATTTGTAATTCTTTAAATAATTAGTTTTAATAAATTAATTTTTATTAATTATAACTAAATTATTGTATTGTTATCCAAAATAATCATGTATATAAAATTTCCGCCCACTTGAGGGCTTTAAAATGTATTTTATCAACGATTGAAAATTCCACCGAGATAAATAAATAAATAAATACAGAGTGTGAACTAATAAATTGAATTGAATAAATGCCAAACTCATAATCTAAACATGATTCAAATACTACGATTTTAATTGGTTGTTGTTGGTAGAACACATTGGTAATAGACAAATGGAGTCAGTGAGTGTTTGTCAACGTCCCACTATTACGCAACACCAGGTCTCGGACCTCGTAAATTTGAACCACGGTCAAGTGACGAGGATGACAATTGATCTGGTATCCCGCTTTTCTAGCTTCCCCACCGTAACAAGAAAGGACTTTGAGACACGACTGTGGCCACGGTTGCCTAGTGGTCAAGGTAACTGATTTATGGTCGGCATGCACTGAGTTCGAGCCTGGTACCGCTGAAGACCCGCCGTGCAGTGGGGGCTGATGCAAGTTAAGTATCTCGAGGCTTAAACGTCTCCCCAATGGTGTGGTGTGGAAGTTAGGAGAGGGGATGCCAGCTCAGGTGTCGTCCTCATCACTTGACCATTATACAAAATTACGAGGACTCTCGAGTCCTCGAGCAGCTAAATAGCGCGATGTTAATATTCACTCACTTTAAGACACTATGGATTTAATATTGTATAAGCCCATTTAAATGTTGGATCTTGAGTAGTAATAGCCCTTGAACTCATGACACGCCTGCTATGAATTCGTGATCATAACCAATAGGCTACCAGGCCACCTTGTCAATGCCCTTGGATTGGCATAGTACGGAATTTTTGAGTGTGCAGTGAAAATTAAGAATTCCGTCACCAGTGATCCTATCGTTCCTTCACAGTGTGGCATTAATAAGGTAGCCGAGTGGTATAGGTATCGGACCATGGCTTGCCTTGTCACGAGTTCGAGCCCAGTACCACTAAGGACCCGTCGTGTACGGCAGCGATGCACGTTAAATCTGTCGAGAGCTCAAACGTCCTCCCGTTGGTGTGGTGTGGTAGTTAGGAGAGGGGGTTGCCAGCTCAGGTGTCGTCCACGTCACTTGACCATGGTTCAAAATTACGTGGTCCGTCGAGAAATCCCTCGTGTTGCTGAAGAGTGCGACGTTAATATTCAATCAATCAATCAATCGTGGCATTAATAAGCAATCAAGGCTTTGAATTCAGAGCCACATTCTAATGAGATCGACATCTCGTGGAAGGATTCATATTGGCGTAGATGTTGCGGGCAAATTGGCATCCCTCTTACTATATCCACGCCAATAATTAAAAAATACGAGATACATCAACATTAGCCCTGGCGGTACTTTTAAATGTGACGCTAACAATAAATTATTTAGAATTAATGTAGTAATTTGGTATGACGGATATTTTGAAATTTTGTTACGAAAATACCATGAAATTTTTATCGAAAGCTGGACTTGTTCTTAAAGAATAATTTTGGAAATGATGAAAAATAAATCTGGGCATGCAAAGTCTATTTTAGATTGCAACTTGCGTGAATATGAAAGGCTGCTTTATTCGTAATGGTAACTGATTCGAAATTCCAGACATTTACTTGTTACTCATGTTCTTTTTATTCGTGTACACGAAAGATTTTGAATGTTGAATGTCCTTGAAATGGTTTTTAGATACATTGATCTAGAAATCATGAGTATGAAACATGAACAATTGTTGACAATATCTGGAGAAAAATGTGGATGGAGAAATGGCGAATATTAAGGTGAATCTGAGAATTTTTCTTCTTATCCTACACCCAGTCTGAGTTACTAGGTCTTCCGCTATCTTGCAGTCCAACATAGATGTGAAAGACCAACAGAAGACGTATCTACGACGTTAATATCTTTTAATGTAGAACATATGGAGTGCAGTCCATATGGAGTGGGGCCATCTTCACAGAAAGGACTACTGGAAGCAAGAAATTCATAAATGTATTCATGAATCCTAAAATATACTGTCAGCGAAGATGAGAGAAGATTCGACTGATTTCTTGATTATTCGACTGTTATTTACAAATGCTATTGAGCAAATCAAATAATACATCCATGAAGGATAAACTGCACGAATAGATTTTTAGTGAGCTTGCATCAACGAGGACCTTGAAAAAACTGGTTTTTCTTATTTTAAATGAACCATAATAACTGGTTGATCCAGAAAAAAAAACAAGCATACACTGACTATTGAAAGATTATGAAGATCTATAAAATGATGTAACTAGATATAAAGGAACTGATCATCAATTGAATTCCTACACGCTCAAGCCAACATGCTACTCAAGGTAAGTAATATTTTGAATTTAATTGGTTGTATCCTAATTGAATATCCTAATTTAGAGACAAATATTTGGTGCCATTTTTTTAGGATTTTAGCACCAATTTGGCAAATCTTGCATGCAAGTTGCGTGCTTAAGATTAGTGAAATTTGACATTTTGAAAAATGTTGCTTTTCCTTTTAGCCAAAATTTTTAGCTTTAAAAAAAAATCCAAAAATTCAACTATTTTTATAATACATAGGATAAGAGTTGCGGATTATTTTCTTTATGTATTTAGATGCAAGTTTTGATTTTAGTCCACCTACTATTAACAGATCGTATGCTTACGCAGTAGTCAAATATGATAGTGCTAAACTAATGTAACAATAATATAAACTTGGTACTTACGTATAATACCATTGACGAATTTTTTCAAATCAAACGACGTCACCAAACACCCCGATATACAGCCAGTAGCTGAAACCATTCCCGGTAATAACGGTGACTGCCTTTGACGATGTCTTTTCGTTCGGAAAAATTAGTCAATGATATAATATGTAAGTACGTTTAAATATCCAAGGTAGTAAGTAATAGGATGACCACGAAACTGATAGGTGTTACAGAAGAAAATTTTCGAAATACTGTAATGAAAATAGAGCGCGTAATGTGATACGTTGGGGTTGTGATAAATAATGCAAATGAAAGCTTTGGGTTATGAGATGCAACAAATTTGGAGGTAATGATGGTTGAAACAGTTAATAATCAGAATATTTTAAGTAATACTGAGTATACGTAACATTAAACTTAGACATGTTTTACATTTTACGTAACGTTTGTGATGCATACGCCTTGAACAATAAACTTTTGATTTTGATTTTTTTTAACCTTTCTTAATTTTCGGTACTTATGTATTATACCGTCGACCAATTGCTTTAATTCATAGGACGTCACCAAATACTGGGATATGCTGATAAAAGTGGAAGACCTTTCCTGTGCATGTCCCAAAACACTAATACCGATCTTATTTGGCGACGTCTTTTGAATTGGCGAAATTGGTTGATGAGGTAATACGCAAGTACCGAATTTTCAAATGTTTGAAAATAACCTCTAAAGATTAGGTTATTTTCAGCTCTAGATATTTTTTTCTTTTTAAAAAAGTTTTGAGGATTTGTTTTTAATTAAAAATGTAATTAAAATTATTTTTGTTTTTGCTTATGGAAAAACATTTAAAATATTGCTGTATCTCTTATCGAATGCCAGACAAACTGCTCAGAAGGCCAGAGCATTGAATAAATTGTTCTTAGAAGTCTACAGAGTATTATAACTAAGTGTAAAAATATATGCAAGAGAAATCTAGTTTTTATCATTGGTTTTATAATTCCACTTTTAATATAGTGTATTAGTTTTCAAAACGTTTTCAGAGGGAGGCTTAAACATTTGTCTTCGGCTATTATTTCGTCCCAATCTTCTTAAAAGAATTATAACAATGTCATTAAAGAAAAAAAAATTTAGATACTACTTAATCATCAGTTTGTTGCTTACTCTAGTGCTGTTTATTTTTACTTGACTTGTTTTATTTTCTTTTTTTTGTGAGAGACGAGCTTCTTACTTAAAACATTAATTGCCAAGTATAAACATTAAAAAATATGAGTTTTTGTACAAATTTTATGCTACTTATCATATACAGCAGTGGTTCTAAAACTTTGTCACCGCGGACCCCCTTTATGTATCAATCTGACATTGTACACCCCCTAAAAACTGAACACCCCTTACTGACTCCCAACACATAAATGAGTGATTTATAGGTTCTTTAATTATCTTTAGAATGCCTCTGCTAGGTTTTTTCTATATTATGTCGAAGATTTCTGCTGTATGGGGAAGGTGGATCCATAAAGCATTACTTAACCCTAAATCGCTGGCCTAATTCAGTGACAGCTCTAGAAATCCTCATAGGTCTCCAGTTTAGTCCAAAGACTCTTTTTGTATCTGCATTTATTGTGTCTCATGAACTCCCCTTCCTTTCTTCGTTGGCTTTGTAGGTTTTACAACTTTTTCACTCGATTTCATATTTTATTATACTATATATATATGTAAATATTATCTTGTAGAGTAATGATTATATAGTTTCAAACAATAAAAAAGAATTAATATTCTTCATCGAAATACGTATTCTAGTTGTAGAGTTTTTTATCGGGGGAAATTTAATCTAATCTATGATGATACATATTTTAAATTTTCCACGAGGGCTTTCTGAGTCTGTAAAAAAGCGGAATCATAACAATAAACGAGGTCTTCGCGGACCCCCTGGAAAGACACTGGGTGCCTCCGGGGGTCCACACACCCTTGTATAAGAGCCGCTGATGTACAGTATGTAATACACTATAACAGGTTTCCCAAAGTGGAGTACGCGTACCCCCAGGGATACGGGAAGTGTTTGGTGAGAGTACGCATTCTCCCTAGTTTAGCAGAAAAAGTTCTGAAATAGGTCTTGCCTTTTCCAACTTTAGATTTATGTTAAGATGCTTTTTCAGCATTCGTAGACATTAAGTCGAAAAAAAGGAACCACATTGCAGATTAAAATTAACCAGGGAACCAAATTATGATCTGTCATCTCCAACACAAACAATTTCATCCTTCTCATTAATCCAAATAAATGTTATTTATAATATAACCTTTTTATTAATATTTTTATGAATAACTTTTTATTTATCTTTAATTATTTTGTGTATGTCACAAAAAAAGAAAAAAAAAATAGACATATCTTGATTATTAAAATGCATCCAGTTTTCTTCTACAAGGGGTATTCAGCATTACGAAAATTATGCAAGGAGTACACATAAGTCAAAAGTTTGGGAAACATTGCATTTTTAATATGAAAGCATCCCATTTCGAACCGTTTCAAAGTACAAATTAACACTCGGGGTACAAAAATGTTTCGTCAATTGAGTTTATAGTATAATATCTCCTTCAAAATATGCTTTTAAATTTCCAACATTAATCTACTCAATATTACATTTAAATACATTGAAAAACGATTTTTGTAAAACAGCTGTTTTTTTAATTGCCTTCATTCTTAACTTTAAACGAATTTTGATTAAAAACAAATCTTTTAAAATGTTCCTCAGAAACATTTTTAAATACTTTTTTCAGGGGTATTATTCCATACTTAAACAGTAATGGAGTGCTTACCTCGAGGTGTTATATTCCATTACTTTAAAGAGGCTTAGGTTTTTTTATCTCCAAAAAAGCTTAAATACTCGAATTAAAATTACTGACATGTATAAAATTCTTCACTTTACACATAGCTGATAAATCAACCTTTCGAATAACCATTAGTTAATTACCGAATTCTTGGGATTCTCCTGCTGTAATAATTTGTCACGTATTCCTGGTTACGTAAAGAAAATGTTTCGTTGATTAATTAATGAATAAAATATCTGAATGAAATATCTCGCCGTTGGCATTATCATTGTAAGGTAAAGTCGAGTTTTTTTCATCGACACAGTACTTAATCGACTTCTGTTTATTCATCCATTAATATTCGATAAAGGGGTTGTATTTTTTTTTAGATTGAAACCGTTAATGAGTACAATATGTTTTTAAGCTTTTAAGTAGTATGTTTCCAAGGAAGTACTTTTGACAATGATTTCTTGGACGCTATTAAATTTCTTAATTATTTTTCACTCGAAAGAAGCATTTAAGAACTTGGGTTTCATTAAAGAAGCCGTGATATAACCGTGGTCTTATATCACATTAATCATTTAATCAGAAAAGGCTTAAAACTGTGGAATGATTTTTACAAACTTTTTCTTTTGATGGTAGAGATTTCCTGCATTATCGGCCTTCAGAGTAAAAAAAAACCAAGGGTGTGAGAGATGAATGAATAAAATGTTTCTTAAGAGTGTAACATTTTATAATGCATTTAAAATAACGATTAATTAACAAATGTTTCTTCTTGCTGGTTGTAGTGTTGATAAGGTTGTCTCTTGGATTTGGCGAAGTTTATTAGATTTTATTGTGGGATAAGAGGATTTCATTTTGGCAGAACAGACTACTTTGTGAACCCAGTTTCAATAAAACATGATAATAGCAATTGTTCTCTATACTTGATTGCGATTCGTTATTTTAAATCTGCTGTTGTTGGTTAAGTATTATCGCAACCCATTGACGACATTATATTAAACAAAACACATGGTTGCCATTTCAGCGTGTACAACACGTAGGAAATTGGGTTGCCAACTTGGCGAGTTATTAATATAGTTGGCGATTGTTGCGGTAATACTTAAGTACCCTGTGTTGTTTTCTTTAAGGTAATGGTAACGGTTATACATTTACGTGGAACCTTAGAGATAGCTCTATTATCCACTCATCATAATAAATTGAACCGAGAACAATTTGTTGAAGTTACATATAAAAATAAAAAGCAGTCCACATTAAATGCAGCGCAATAACGCTGGTGGAGGGGTGGGTGGAAACCACTCTCCCAGTTGATTTAGTTTCTGTTTCGCTTTCATAGGAAAACGAAGAGAAAATGACGTCACATCTCCCTGACAGCAAAGCCCGTCTTTCAACCGTCTACCGCATCTTGACGGAACGAGGAGAGAAGGGATATATTTTTTAATAACAAGGATTAAGAGAATAATATTTTTAAGTCCGTTACACGTTACCTCTAAGATAACTGCGTGCGGTTATTGAAAGGAAGTTTTAAATAACCACTTGGAAGAAAAAGTAAGAAAAGGTAGAGGAGTTTGAAATAAGATCATGAGGGGTGAAGTTGCCACACTAAACGCGATCAAAAACTTGCATGGCGCGGGGGAGGGGAATAATTAGAGTGAGTGAAGTCTTGCAAAAGAAGACAACTAGTGTAACAATAAAGCTCGTATATTTTTAATTCGTATCAAGACATTCTCATCCTTTTCAGAGCTGGGAAGTGTTGATACGAGCGATTAAGAACTGCTCTATGTCTCTTAGAAGAGCTAGGAATAGAATTGACGTAAGCCGGGATTTCCCTGATAGATTCATTTGAAATCTGTGGTAACCGGTTGAAGAAATTTTCTGATTGTTTTTTGGTGAAATCAAGAAGCGGCGGAACATTAAGATCTTTATGCAAGACTTCGTTCCTGACAAACCAAGGTGCGTTTGCTGCTCTACGTAGTTGAATGTTTTGAAAAGTGTGCAATCTTTTCAGGTGAGTAACTGCCGCCCCTGCCCAGATGGGAGAAGCGTACAACATGATGGGGCGAAGAATGGCTTTGTATTGTATAATAGAACCTTGTGCCTTAATGCGAGCTTGCTCTTGGGAGAAATCAAGCGATTTATAGTGTTTCTCATTCCAGCCACCTTTTGGTGGGTGGAACGGATGTGTTTAGCAAAGTTTAATTTAGTATCAAGTATTAAACCTAGGTACTTATATTCAGTAACCCAGGGGACAGGCTGATTAAAAATGTTGACATGCGGGAGGTTTCCGATGCACCGCTTTCTCGTAAAGAGGAGGCATGCGCTTTTAGATGCATTAACCTTTATTTTCCAGTCGTTAAGCCAGGTTTCTTGTCGAATGACATAATTTTGAAGCCGCTCAATGATATTGCGGTTATAAATATTTTGGGTAAAAATGGCAGTAACGTCCACGTACATCGCTAAGTGGACTTCGGCAGCCTTGGGAATGTCGTTGATGTATAGATTAAAGAGCTTGGGCCCTAATAAAGATCCTTGTGGTACCCCACTGAGAATTTGTTTTCTTTAAACAAATTATTCTTTTTAAATGGGCCTAATTCATGTGACATCATAGACAATAAATGCAAGCACGTGTTTTCAGTAAATAAGTTCAAGCTCTACGTGCTGTTCCAACTTTTGGTTCTTGCTGAAACTTTCTTTTAAAAATTACATATTTAGTCAACAATAACAACGTACAGAAGTAAGCAAAATACTTTTGATTTAAAAGTACTAGTTTAATATAAGATTTTTTTTCAATCTTAAATACTTTTCCATGAATTTTTTCCCTTTAATACTTGAACATATGTACCCAATTGTAAAATTTCAAATTTTGTCTTACAAGGGGAGGGCACGACTAAGGAAATTCATTTGGGATCGAGACTTGGTGTAATAGTAGTACTCTTTTAGGGTGTCCACCCCTCAATGTAATTCCGTCGAATGGCCAGTCAATTCGGAGAAATCAGCCTTCAAAATTCATGCTTAGCTTTTATACAATTAAATTTTAATTTTCCGCAACGAGTTCGTAGCTTGATTGGTAAATCGTCTGCTTTCTATGCTGGAGGTTAGGATTCGATTCCACGCGATCAACTTTTTCTCTTCAATTCAATTAATTATTTTTTTAAATTAAATAAATTTATGAAATGTTTATTAAATATTAAACTATATTTTTTGTAATTATTTTGTATTTTATAAAATTAAAAAAATTTAAAATATATAACTTAAATTTTTTACTAGTAAAATCATTAAAAATTATTATTAATTAAAAATATTTAAAATAGTTATTAATAAAAATAATTAATAACTAAAATTAATTAATTAATCACTGTTTATACTAATTAATTAATCACTATTTATTATAATTATTACTAAGCATTAGTATTAGTAAAAATATTATTAATTTATTATTAAAGTTATTAATTTATTATTAAAGTTATTAATTTATTATTGAAATTATTATTAATTTATTATAGAAATTTAAATAAATTTATTAAAATTATTTAAATAAACTTTTTGAAATTAAATAAATTTATTTAAAAGGACTTATTATTAAATATTTTATAAAGTTGTAAAATAATTAATTTAATAACATATAAAAAAGACATATTTTTTTCTTATATTAATTATAAAATAATTAATTTAATAAAAATATATTTTATAAATTATTTTATATTATATATATATTTTATTTATAGTATATTGTATTTCACACTATAAAACTATTTGCAACTAATTTTTTATTGTAAAATATCATTTAATATTTATTATATATTTTATTATAAAAATTTTTATTAATAAAATATATTTATAAAATTTAATAAAATTATTTATATAATCAAAGTAATTTTTTTATTTTATAAAATACAAAATAATTACCAAAAATATCATTTAATATTTAATAAACCTTTCATAAATAAATTTATTTAATTTAAAAAAATAATTAAATGAATTGAAGAGAAAAAGTTGATCGCGTGGAATCGAACCCTAACCTCCAGCATAGAAAGCAGACGATTTACCAATCAAGCTACGAACTCGTTGCGGAAAATTAAAATTTAATTGTATAAAAGCTAAGCATGAATTTTGAAGGCTGATTTCTCCGAATTGACTGGCCATTCGACGGAATTACATT
>BMAV01026872.1:159655-181650 GCA_019973955.1 Trichonephila inaurata madagascariensis
ATTCAACACCTTCCTCGCTAGCTATTAAATAGCTAAATTAAAGCTATTAAATAGGTAAATTTGGTTTATATTTGATTAAATTTTATTTTAAAATTAAGGTCATGATCTGGTTTAGTATATCGCAGACGCTCATTTACACCTTATGGACTTCCAAATTATTTTTTGCTGACATGGACGGACCCCTTGCAAGTCGTCATAGACCCCTGGGGGTTCATATAGACCACTTTGAGAATCACTGATTTAATACTTTTGTTATATATTATTATGTTACAATTACATTTACAACAAAATAATAATTTATGTTATGTAAGAAAATAACAGAACTTTTGTCATATTCTTTGAAGTAATACAATGAAAATCATTTAACGCGAATCTGAGGGTACTGAGATATTTTTTGATGTTAAAAGAATTGCGTGTTAAAGAATATTTCAAAAACAAAAAAATAACATACATTCAACAAAATTAAGATTGTTAGAATACTTTTTATTTACATAGATATGTATATATACATGTACTTATTAAAAATCAAAGAAACAAAAATATTCCCAAGAACTTAATGAAATTTAAAAGAACTCTTTCAAGTGTTTTTAAAAAAACAAAACATTTATTGAGTTTTCGAAAAATAATCT
Source organism: Trichonephila inaurata madagascariensis (assembly GCA_019973955.1). Taxonomy (NCBI): domain Eukaryota; kingdom Metazoa; phylum Arthropoda; class Arachnida; order Araneae; family Nephilidae; genus Trichonephila; species Trichonephila inaurata. The sequence goes on from BMAV01026872.1 coordinate 160,285, forward strand.
GATATTTTTGTATTGCCTTTTTTAGCTCCAAATTGTCAACAACTTATTCTATTTCATCCATTTAATACACATTTACCATTGGAATGTGTGTCTAAATAACTGCGCATACTTTTCATGATGTTACTCATTTCAGATGACGTGGGAACAGGAGCAACATTGTTCATTTCATTTTCGTCGTTGGAATCTACCTTAATGATACTTTTTGAGGTTTGAATAAACTTCAAAATGTCTTTGTCTGTCATAATTGGAGCTGCACACACTTTATCATCATCTACTGCAACGAATTCTTCCAATGACACATTTCCGTATTTTGTTTATTCCGAAAAGGAAACCTTTTCGTGTTAAGTGATTTTCATTTCGTGTTAAGAGAAAAAATGCATGAAAATACGTAATAGTGTGTCAGGACTGTTATATTATTTTCTGTTAACCCAGTGCTTTTCAAAGTTTCAACGTTTGTGACCCAATTTTTAATTATAATTTTCATAGCCCCCCCCCCCCCTCCATGCAATAATAATGTATTGAATTCAATAATAATGTACTTTGACGCTAAAACTACAATATGACTTTAATTATAAACGTTACAAATTATCAAGATAAGTATTAAATTTTGCATATAGCTTTGTATATATTCAAAGATCTTGAGGGTCATTAGTAATTATTTAGCTTGTTCTTAACTTAGTATTGTGATGAATTAATGATCAAATACATTGTGCAGTACTAATATATTTATAAGTAAATTATGTAAGTGTAAATTTGTATTTTTATTACCTCAGAACGTGTTTTGTTTTCATTCTTTTAGTAAACTACAAATTTTTTTAAATCTTTTATTTTTGACTTTTTTATATGCTCGTGCCCCCCTGGTAGGTTTATCACGCCCCCTAGGAGGGAGCTCCCCACAGTTTGAGAAACGCTGTGTTAATCGATATTTTGTCTTAAGTATTTTCGTGTTAAACGGATTTCTCTGTACTTGATTATACTCTGTATAAAATGTAGAGGATCATATTTATTTTCTAAATGTTTAAAATTTACATTATGTTCAGCAATTGTGTTGCAATTAAAATCAAATAGCACTTTACAACATGTTATTGAGCAAAACTATCGAATTTTCGTTTAGTAGAATTTTCATGGCGTTATATTCTTTTTGATTCAAAAGACAATTAATATATTTATGTAAAATACATTTTATTCCACACTGTATTATACATTTTAGATACAAAACTATCCAAAAATGCACAAAAATGGTAATTAGTAAATAAATCTATGTATGATAACATAAGTTACAACAAATCATTATTTTCTTAAAAAATGTTCGAGTTCCTTTAAGGTATCCGACTACGTTCGGAACCGTGATTTTGCAAAAGCGTATAAATGGATAATATTTATGATATTTAGTGTCACTTAGATTAGAAAATCTATGTAAAATTGTTTTAAGAATAGTATTACAGTAACAAATTATTTAAGTACTATATTTTGAGAAAAAATGAGCATAGAATGACCCATTTTCAAAATATTCTCCTTTTGGGAAAAATGCTTCTATTATAATAATATTTTGCCTGTATAAAGCTCAGACCTCTGCACAGAGGCTCCACTATAATTTTTGAAATATATAACTTAGAAGTGGGTTTATCCATGTTTTACGACAACAGAGAGGAGAAATTTTAACAATAAAACGCCAATATTTATTTCAAATGGTTGTAACTCTGAAAATAATGTGAATTTTTCAAAATTCCTAGTTGAGCCTTTGTACAGAGGTCTGAGCAATATATTATTACAGGCAATATATACTGGCAAAATATTATTATAATAGAAGTATTTTTCACAAAAGGAGAACATTTCGAAAAAAGGTTATTCTAAGTTAATTTTTTGCCGAAATATTGTATTTAAATATTTTTTTTTACCCAAAATGTGTGTCCTTAAAACAATTTTATACATGTATTCTAATCCAAGTGATACTAAATATCATGAAAATTATCCATTAATGCGCCTTTTTAAAACTACGGTTCCAAACGTAGTCGGATAACTTAAATAACGCACTCTAATATTCTAAATATCTTGAGAAGGTTAAAAATCTTAGAGAATTATATTATAAATTCGAATATGTAACACTTTTGCACACAATTTATACCTACTTATTTAGGAATAATTTAATTCTTTCTGGTCAAATTAAAATTTTTGTTCTTTTTGTTTCTTATGCTGGAAGGTGTAGCTTAGCTACACCATCTAAATAAAACCAAAAATCACTAAAAAATCCAAAAATAAAGCTAAAAGCTCCTAACGCTTCATCAACAGTAAAATTCAAGCATTTGAGAAATGACTCGGGGAGTCCTGAGCATTCTTGCTCCAATGACACTCGGGAAAGACTTTCCGGCCCTGTTGAAATGTAAGAGATTCGCTGATTCCTAGGAATACTGAGCCCTGCAGCCACCAACGAGGTCTTTTTCGAAAATACTCAAGGTGTCATCGAGATACTCTCAAAGGGCATTTAATTCCCTCCATTTAGCGGAGGAGAGTTCGAAAAAATTTAGCCATTCGTTACCCTTCAAGGTGTCAGCAGTAGCAGACTTGGCCAAACTAGCTGCTATCTCGTTACCATTCAAACCAATAATAGATAGAACCCATTTAAATTAAGTAGAGTGTCTAGAAGAAAGCCGAACCTCAAGATCTAGAATATTCAGGCTTATCTTATCCCCAAGAATCGTTATCCCCTTATCATCCAATGAAAAAGATTAAAATTTTTAGAAAACATTTTAAAGTAATTAAAGAACAGTACAGTTTGTAGCCTTAATACTACACAGCACCCTACGAATTTGAAAAATACCATTTTTTTTTTTTTTTTTTTTTTTTTTTTGTATTAAAAATATTTTTGAGCACAATCCACTCTTTCAGTGTGAAATTTTTATTACTGTCAATTGTCATTATTAAAATCCTTTCTGCTTGACTATGTTTTGAGTTATTTGAATTCTCATAATTACTTAATTAAGATTGATTTCAAGGCCAATTTTTGTTTTAAAAAAAATAGTTTATATAACTTAGAAGCTTTTTCATTAATTTTCTCCTGTTCAGAAAATGCCACGGCCGAAGCTTTCTTAGGTTGCGATGAGACACTATATTTGGAAGAGATGAAATACAACCAAAAATGATGTATTTAAAAACCAGCCCTTCACTGATAATGCAATAAGACTTCCGAATACAAGTATTGCATATAAAACTGAATATTTCCATTATGTGCCAAACTACATTTTAATAAACATATTGTAATTCTATATTATGAGACTCCTTGTTGGGCTAATTTAAAACTTGCTAAACTTCCTCAGTTTAAAACTACAAAAAATTAAATTTTATGTACAAACTTGGAGATTCTTAGCTTAAGATAGTATCATTATTATATTGCACATAAATGCTTTGTGTTTCAAAACATTTATGAAAATATTAGGTTAAGATTAAGATGAATAAATTGTCGTCGCAACAAACGCTATTAATATTATGCAAAGTATATTTTGAATTAAAAAGTATTTTCAGTCTTAATTATTTGAACTTGTGTTTTGATGTAGAACATAAAGTGGAGAATAACATATTAAAAAATTAGAGCTTTACAGGCATTATAGGTTTTTGTTTTATGCCTTTACAAACTTTAAATGTGTTTTTCTCAGACTTTTAATTTTCAATATGTAGGCGTTTTCTAATCCCTAAGGGTTTTTTCTGTTCAAGAAAAGATGGGGTCTTTAAATTTTTTTAGATACTCCAAAACGTATGTTCTATAAAAGTTAGTACGGATTTAGGTCTTAGATATCTAATTTTTTTTAAAAAATGCTTAAGTTAATATTTAAAAGAGTTTCGTGTTTTTTTCCAAATAATTATTAAAAATTAACAAAGGAACATATTTTCAAATCGATACTTTTTGTTTGTAATAACAAAAAAAAACATAAATCATTTAAAATTACTAAAAAAATTTAAATATTAAACATTTTATAAAAGTTTGAAAAAATTTCCAAAATTCTTATTTTTTTTAAATTGTAAAAACAATGACTCGTCAAAATGACTTTTTGCTTTCAGAATCATTTAAATAATATAGTCTATAAAATATAAATTATTTCTACAGCTACTGTTTTCAGAAAAGTTTTTTGAATAATTGTACTGTGTACTTAACAATATAATCAGTCACTACAAAAAGTTTGTGTAGAAATCCATGGTAATCGCTTGATGTATTTATTTTCTTTAAATGTCAGAATGTTAATAATGAAAAATATGATGCCAACATATAACTTGAAAAAATTAATTTTATTTTAAATTTTAAATATAATTTTTGTTTCCTTTGATTCATAAAGTATTTGCTATTTCATTGAACAATGTTGTTTATCAAAGCTATGTTTTTCCTATCTTTTTACTGTCAAAGGAATCCAAAGAACCAAAAATGCTAAGAAATACCCTGCTCTATAAATATATATTCACTCAAACCAACCAACGAATTGAATATTTTCAAAAGGTGCATTAAGGTTTTCATTTTAAAAATATTCTCATCGGTGCTCCGTATTCCCATTTCTAATTCAGTTTTTCCCTTCGCAAATTTCTCTTTTCTAAACAATCCTTCTGCTAAAATGTTGCATCGTGTACTTTTATTGATATACTCTACTCAACGGTATTACGATCATTGTTTTCAACGTCCTCTTTTTCCCGTTTCTTTTGCCAGAGGTTATTCTCTCGGGATCTTTAAGTCAAGAAATACTTTAAAACATTTATATTATGCGGTGTTTTATTTATTCTTCCTCGCTTCTTTTTTTTTTTTTTTTCGAACCATTCCGTTCTTTGTACTGAACATTTTTTTTTCTTTTGATTCTTAAATTTTTCTTCCAATTCTCCTGTTTGAGATTGTGGCTCTTTATCTTTTCCTGAGAGTGATTCTTCCGACTGTTTACTTTAAAAAACCAACTTATTGCTGTATTTTGATTCTTAAGAGAATTCTTTTTCTCTTTTTATTTCACTTTTTTCATTTTTTTAAGAAATGATTTTTTTAGAACGTTGAACACGGACTTTTTTATACATTAATATGAAGTATCATCATGTTTAACGTGTCTTTTTTTCATTTTTTGCGAGTAACTTTAGATGGAGTTTTTATTTTCCTGTATTCTGAAGGAAAAAATATGTGCAACGCAATATTTCGAATTACAAAATGTAATGCCCTTCTTTTTTTTTTCAAAAGATGTAATCTCATGTTTTATTTTGTAAGCCATGCTAAGGAGCTCTTCCAAATGTACACTACTGGCCAGCAAAATTGCTACACCAGAAAGAAATACAAATAACAAAATGATCTTTATTGGACACATATACCATACATATAACATGTGATTAAATTTTCATGAAATTCAAGAAAATATTTAAATTAATACCCAGAACAACCACCTCTGTGAGTAGTAATATCATTTATATGCCAGGACACTGAGTCAAACAGAGATTGGAGGCATGTACAGTCACAGATGTCCATTCAGCTTCAACACGATGCCACAGTTTATCAACCGTAGTGACTTGCGAATGGTGACGAGTTAGTAGCTGGGCAATCATGGACCAGACATGTTCTATTGGAGAGAGATCTGGGGAACGTGCAGGTCAAAGCAACAACTAAACATTTTCCGTATCAAGTAAAGTCCGTACAATACCAGAAAATGTGGTCGTGCATTATCCTGCTGAAACGAAGAGTTTCACAGGGCTCGAATAAAGGGCAGAGCCACGGGTCATAACACACCAGAAATGCAACGTGCACTGTTCAAAGTGTAATCAATGCGAGCAAGAGGTGACCAAGACGTGTATCCAATAACACCCCATACTATCACGCCAGGTGATGGACCAATACATGCTGCCAATGTGCGTTCACCACGATGCCGCCCAAACACAGATGTGACCATCTTGTTGCTGTAAACACAACCTGGATTCATCTAAAAATATGACGTCTCGCCATTCGTGCACCCAGGCTCATCGTTGATCACAGAATTGAAGACGCTCCTGTCTGTGATGCAGCGTCAAGAGTAGCCGGAGCCATGGTCTCCGAGCTGAGTATCCATGCTACTGCAAACATCGTCGAACTGTTCGTGCAGACTCTTGTTGTCTCGCAAACGAAAGCAATTCTTGACTCAGTGCTCGTAACGTGGCTGCGTGATCTATTAAGTCCATGTGGATAACATGCCTGTCTTCTCGGCTGCTAATGATAGGGGGCCGTTGAGATTCAGTACGGCGTTCCGTATTACGATCCTGAATCCATCGATTCCATATTCTGCAAACAGTCACTGGATCTGGACTGACGCATGCAGCAATACTGTAATACGATAAATCACAATCCCGTTACTCTACAATCAAACCTTTATCGAAGTTAGAAACGTTATGGTACGCATTTATGCTTCTTACACGAGGCATCACAACGACTTTTCACCAGGCAACAATGTTCAAACGCATTTTGTGTATGAGAAACCGGCTGAACAATTTTCTAATTTGAATGCATTGTAGGTGTCGCTACGGTTGCTGTTTTGTCTGAATGCTCTAAAAAGCTAATACTTTGCATATCACAGCTCTTTCTTCCTGTCGTCTAAATTTCACGTCTGTAGCACGTCACCTACATAGTGTAGCAGTGTTAATAGTCAGTAGTGTATAATGTAAATGGTTTTTTTAGCACAAAAGTCTTACATTTTATATTTTTTAAAGAAGTATACTACCATACATTTGCATAACTTACAGGTATTTTTATGAGTTCAGATATACAGTTTTAAGTAACTGACAATTATTAACAACTTATTAAGACCGAAATTACTCAGTTTCAAAATACAGGAACCTCATAATTTTGAGACTCGCGGTCAAGTGACAAGAACGACACCATCTCCCTCTTCAAACTTCCACACTTCGAGTGTTGACAAATTTAACGCACATTGCCGCTCTAAGCGACAAGTCTTCTGTGGCACTGGGACTCAAACCTACTACTCAACAACACGGACCACGAGCTCGTGATAATGACAACTCATCTACTATAACTACAGAAATTTTGCCGTTGAAACAAATATATGTCGATGGCACCAACAAAATGATATAATTTTCGGTTATAAATGTTCAAAGGTCTTTAATAATTCTTATACATTCTTCTATAACACATTCTTTTTAAAAAAGATGTTGCATAACAAATGCATTGGGTGGCCCAGAAAACGATATCGTGCGGGAAAACGGCGATGCCAGCACCGAATCCGAAGTCTGCTGTGACGAATTATTTTCGAAACGTGACACTGATGGTTAGAGTAATTAGAGGTTTTTTATGTATTTGTGAAAGTTTTTAATGCTGGTAATATAAAGTAATTAGTATAACTTCTTAATATTTCTCAATATATTTTTTATTCGATATGGATGAACTTCTTACACATTTTTTATGTTTTTTCTCAAAAACGGGATGAGAATTGGGGAGAGGGGTTAAAAGCGATGACAACGTTTTTTCACAAAAGTATTTTTTAGAATTTTGGGTGTGGCTTAGATTCGAGTAAATACGATAGTTCAGTTTGTTTTTTTTTACCCTTGTGGGGGAAAGACGTTGTTGTGTTGAAATGCCACGATCATGACAAATGTGAAAATCGAGCTGTGCATAAATTTGAAATTCCTTGTGCTATTAAAAAAAATTTTCAAAATTATGTTTTAAATTGTTAAAGGAGTATTTGGAGATAATTGCTAGTCACACAGTCAAATTTTTGTATGGCACAAATGATTTTCGGAAGATCGGGAGATTGCTGAAGGGGATGACCGTTCTTGTGTCGATCTGTGACATCAAGAACACATAAAACTTATTGTTTTTGTTCTATATTAATGGCATCATCGTGATTGAATGGGTACCTAGAAGCCGAAACGTAAAACAGTAGCACTAAATTGAAATTCAGCAAAAGTTAAGAGAAAAAGTGAGGAAGAAATGGCAAGATATGTCGAGCAGCAACAGGCGGATTTTGCACCAAGAAAACGCCTAGGGTCACATTGTGCTCTCTTTGAAACAGTAAATGTCGGACAAACGCATTACAGTGCTTGAGCATCGGCTGTACTAAACAGATCTCTCACCATACGTCTTCTAGCTGTTTCTTAAAGTGAAAAATGCATTGATGGGTACACATTTTCAGTCTGCGGGAGAACGAAGGGAAAAATGACAGATTTACTGAAGATGGTGACACTTAATGAGCAGCAGCACTGCTTTGAACAGTGGAAGACTCGTATGCAGCTATGTATTGATAGGAAAGGAGAGTATGTTGAAGGGGATTAAAAGGTATTTGTTCATTATTTTAAATAAAACTAATTTTTAAGAGTATTCTGGTTATTGTCACAGTAGTATATTGAAAATAAACGTAATACGTGACTGTTTGAATGAGAGAGTGTTAAGGTATTCGATTACGTTTGGAACCGTGATTTGAAAAAGAGGGGATAAATGGATAATTTTCAGAATATTCAGTGTCACTTAGATTAGAATACATGTACAAAATTGTTTTAAGGACAATTTGACAAAAAAAATTTTAAATACAATATTTCGGCAAAAAATTAACTTAGAATAACCTTTTTTCAAAATATTCTTCTTCTGTGAAAAATGCTTCTATTATAATAATATTTTGCCTGTATATAGCTCAGACCTCTGTACAGAGGCTCAACTATGATTTTTGAAAAATTCACATTATTTTCAGAGTTACAACCCATTGAAATAATTATCGGCGTTCTTTTCTTAAAATTTCTTCCCTCTGTTGTCGTAAAACATGGATAAACCCACTTCTAAGTTATATATTTAAAAAAATTCTAGTTGAGCCTCTATACAGAGGTCTGAGGTATATGCAGGCAAAATATTATTAAAATAGAAGCATTTTTCACAAAAGGAGAATATTTTGAAAATGGGTTATTCTATGTTCACTTTCTGTCAAAATATTGTACTTAAATAATTTTTTATTGTAATACTATTCTTAAAACAATTTTATATACAGTTTCTAATCTAAGTGAACTAATTATCATAAATATTATCCATTTATACTCTTTTGCAAAATCAAGGTTCCGAACGTAGTCGGATACCTTAATTAAAGTCGGACTATAAGGCAACACCAGGGCTATTGGCGACGGACCTCGTCATCTTGAGCTTCAGTCAAATGACGATGACGACATCTGAGCTGGCAAAGAGCTTTCTGAACATCCACACTCCCATAATTGGAAAACTTTGAGTCTGGATAGACTGAAAGTGCATCCACCCCTCTCACTCGGGCTTCGAACCGTAATTTTTTTCGTTCCACGAAAAAATAATGATTTTCGGTTCAGTTCCAAATGAATAATTTAACTTAATGTATATCCCTATTTGCACTAAAAATATAATCTATCATTAACAAAAAATGTAATCCTATCATAATTAAGAAGATTTTATTCTTTTTCAATTCCTACTATTAGCTCACACTCTCTACATATTTATATGCTTCTTTACCTTGTTAGAATTTTCAATCGTTAATAAAATAATTTCTATTCACCCGACCAAGTTCAAATTAATTTTTTTAGCTTGTAGTGGATGACACTTGATGTTAATACAGTTTTTTTTAAAATATTAATTCATTAATTATTTTTTTTTAATTTTAAATGTATTCTGCATTATTCCTCTTGTAGTTACAATTAGTTGCAACAGATGGCGCCAGTACGTTTTTTTCTAAAAAAGTAGGAATTAATGCTAAAAACATTTTTTTATATTACTCGTTTTAATTAGTACACTATGGGAATTGATGCAATTCACCAGCATGATTGATGCGAGTGGTGAGCAGAGAACGGCGAGCATTGGCATTGTTATACAATACCAAAATATCGCATTTAACAACTAGATTTATGATTATGAATTGTCTATCTAAACAGTCTGTGCCAGGTCTCGGCAACCTATGGCACGCGTGCCTCGTGTGGCACGTGGTACAATTCTCAATGGCACTCTGTACTACTCTACAAATTTGTCAATTATTGAGTTGTTAATAACATTGAGTGTACATTTTCAGACGTTTGAGGCATTACGAAAAAATCTGACTGAGTGAGTGAATGAGTGAATATTAACATCGCACTGTTCAGCTACACAAGGGCTTTTGGCGGCAGATCACGCAATTTTGAACCATGGTCAAGTAATGTGGACGACACCTGAGCTGGAACACACACTCTTAATTACCACATCACACCAACGGGATGAAAAAGTCTGAAAGATATTTCTCAAGATAATTATCTAAATTATTGAATGTCATTTCTGGAGAGATTGAATTGTTTGAAGGGAGAAAAAATTGCAACTACACGTCTAAGTAAAATTACTTTCATCATATAAAAAATATTTCGAGTCCTCAGAGAAATCGTTTAACAATTGAATGCTCTGAATCGTGTCAAATTGAAAGTCACACATTGTACTCCTTATTTTGCTATGTGAAAGGAGAGCGGTGCAAGCACTAGGTTGGCATTAACTTTTTTATTTACATTTTTAACTATAATGCTGGGAAATACTTATATTTTATGTTGTCTATTTCTTAGTTTGAAAAATATGTGTTTAAATATACATCATATACATATATACAATTTAATTTTTTATTCTTATTGAAAAAATATTTATATTTTCTGCTGTTTATTTTTAAGTTAGGAAATATCTTTAAATGATGCATAATTAATATATAATAAAACTGGTTGCATATATATATTATATATTGACCTGTATTCTCTAACTGCATGAATTATCGCGGCAATCGAATTGTTTCAAAAATATCCTACTGTGTGGCGCTCTGAATCGTATTCGTAGATTTGTTTGCCAGGCCACAGTTAAAAGGTTGCCAATCCCTGGTCTATACAATCATCCATGGATGATCGCATGCTAAGATGCGAAAAATATAACTAAGACTGATATTTTCCTTTAAAAATCCTATAGCTCTAGTTTATTCAACTGAATCAAATCTGCCTTCTACAAGCAGTTTCATGCGAAACTGAAACAGAACAGTACTAGTGAACTTCGAAACAGGAATTCGAAAAATAATGTAGATGTAATGATGGTATTTATATGGTTAACGTGAAATCAGAAAATACTGATATGTTGGTTCCAGTAACAATATGACGGGAAATGCATCGAACCGAAAAACAACAATATTTTTTTTGGTTCCGTTTCGGCTTTCATTCCGACCAAAATAACGGTTTTTTCCGGTTTTCGGTTGAGTTTCGGTTCTAATCCCTGCTGCGTATCTTCATTAGCGTTATTCCTCGAACTCATGATACGTCAGTCACAAATCCATGGCCACAAAATATTTGTACAATGAATAAAATGTCTCCAGTTACACTGCTGGCCATAGTAAATACAACACTAAGAAAGACATGAGATAGAACAACAAAATTTATTTTACAGATTACATGTTGACCAAGTATCAAATGATTAAATTTATAGACTTCTGTGAAGTGTGGTTCCTGCCAGAATCAGTAGCCAGAGTAGCCGCCATTGTTGGAGATCACCGCTGCCACACGCCTCGGCATTGATTCAAAGAGACTTTGGATGTGTTCTTTGGGTACAGCAGACCAAGCAGCTTTCACACGTTGCCAAAGTTGATCTGGTGTGGCAGCTGGGGGTGTAATCTGGGTCAATCATTGAGCAACTATAGACCACATATTTTCTATCGGCGAAAGATCCGGAGAGTGAGCCGGCCAGAGAAGCCATTCAATCTGGTGATTGACGAAGAACCTTTGGACAATGCGTGCTACGTGTGCTTGCGCATTATCCTGTTGAAATATGGCTGTGGCGAAGCTCTGAATGTAAGGAAGGACAACTGGCTCCAACACCTCGGAGATGTAGAGCTAGCTGTTTAAAGTACCGGCAATGCGTACCAGAGGAGTGCGAGAGTGATATCCAATACTGCCCCATACCTTAATACCCGGTACAGGACCAGTGTGGCGGTGCATAACGAAGCTGTTCAACATTATCTCTCTACGGTGTCTCCAGACTCGAAACCGACCATCGTGGTGTTGCAGAGAGATGCGTGACTCGTCAGTAAAGACAACTTCATTCCATTCTGCCAGTCACATCCTTCTTTCATCGCACCATCTGCGGCGGAGACGTCTGTGGTTCTACGTCAAGTGTAGACCAAGCAATTGATGTCTTGCGGACAGACCACTCTGCTGTAAACGGCGTCGAGTGGTACGCGCAGACACTGAATGATGCGCGTTTTAGACTCAATGCGCTGTGCTATGGTTCATGATGTGACTGAGCGATCTGTCACTGCCATGCTCACAATTTGCCTGTCCTCACGTGAAGTGGTGCACTGAGGTGGATGCGATTGACTACGTCGGTCCGTCGTACTCTCCTGCATCCAACGGTCACATATCCACATTACAGTTGTTTGGTTTCGTTCAACACGACTACCGATTTCTCTGAAAGATAATCCACAATCTCGGTAGGCCACTCTCCTTCCTCTGTCGAACTCGGATACTTGATCAAAAGCTGATTGGTGTTTTTACGAGACATAATTGATCCTTTTTTTAAAAAAATACAAGAAAAACACAATTGCCGAGCTTGAAATCGTCGAAATCTCCAAGCCTTAAATAGAGCTTTGAGGTGGCGCCGCAGGCGCGCGTGATGCTTGTCTGCGCTGAAATTCTAATCATTTGCATATCTTACCTCCGCTAATGCATGTTGTAAATTTCATGTTATTTGCATGCTTCCTTCAGAGTGTTGCATTTACGGTGGCCAGCAGTGTATTTTAATCAGTCTTGATGCAATTATAGTTTTTCTTAATATATTTTAACCTCAATAATTTTATTTTTCAAAGTTTTTTTTTTTCTCTCATTGAAAAACATTAAATCAAATTTTTTTATTTTTAATTTTGTGGTAAGTATTGTAAATAAATAAATAAAGTACGTGATAATTTAAATATAAAAATTTGAACAGGTTTGAAAACTGTGTATATGTAAAAGACCAGAATGCAAGCACAAGAATTGTAATTAATTCATATCTTCCTTTGTTTTTGACGCATAACAAATGAATTCGACGAAAAACATCTTTCAGTGCAACTATTATCGATCATCTTTCAGCGTGTTTTGAACACAGAAAAAATTAACTGGGAAATTTTTGTTGTTGTTCTTCCAAAAAATATCCGTCATATGTATCTCTAAAATAATTTATCATAAAGAAGCATTCGTGTAGCAGATTGTATCAAAAAGACAAAATTCGTAAAATTTTCTAGAAAAGTTTTTCTGGGGAATTTCTGTATATAAGAACAAGTAGTAAATAAAAACATGCTTTTGGATTAGTTCTAGATGTCTTATTAGTCACCGACAGCATTTTTTAGAAATTGGAAATGCATGATAAATTAAACAAGATTAATGTTTACATGTCATACTGTGATGCATATATTTTATTTTCATTTGTAGAGATACACGACTTATACAGAAATAAATTTATTTCATTTTTTTTCAAAGTATGTTTTCTTTTTGAATGCAAAAGCATACAGGCTTTTGTAAGACTGATTGCAAGCAATATAAGAACTATTGATGATAGATTTTGAACCACAGTCAAGTGACGAGGATGACACTTTTCCCCCAAATTAAGGACTTTGAGCTTCCAGAGAATTTAATATACGTATTCACATATGTTTCCTATTAAGTATCTCTACGACAGAATCAGGACTCAACCCCGTTAAGGTATACGACTACGTTCGGAACAGTGATTTTTCAAGAGCGTACAAACGAATACTTTTTTTTAATATTTAGAGAGACTTAGATTAGAATACATGCATAAAATTGTTTTAAGAATATTATTGCAATAAACAAATTAGTTAACTGCAATATTTTGGCAAAATATGAACATAGAAATACTTATTTTCAAAACTCTCCTTTTATGGAAGATGCTTCTATAATAATAATATTTTGCCTATATATAACGCAGACCTCTGTACATGGCCTGAACTAGAATTTTTAAAATATATAACTTAGATGTGGATTTGTCCATATTTTAATACATCGAAGTGGAGAAATTTTAACTAAAAAAACACTGATAATTACTCGTATTTCAATCGGTTACCTCTGAAAATAAGGTGAATATTTCAAAAATCATATTTCATACTCTCTGGAGAAGACTCAGTCATTCATAAGCAAAATATAATTATTATAGACGGATTTTTTTTATTAAAAGGAGAGTGTTTTCAAAATAGGCAATTCTAAGTTAATATTTTGCAAAAATGTTGCATTTAAATAATTTTTTACCATAATAATATTCTTACAACAATTTTATACGTGTATATTCTAATCTAAATGACACTAAATACTAAAACAAAAATATATTCGTTTATAAGCCTTTGCAAAATCACAGTTCCAAACGTAGTCGGATACCTTAAAAGAGGCCAACAACATCAGCCACGAACTCGACTTTCAATATCTGCAGGCTTTTGTAAGGTCGGTTACGTATATATTACACCGACGACCCATTTCTTTATATCAAGTAGCCACGGTAGACTAGTGGTAAGGGTATCGGATCGTGGCTGGCTTGTCACACATTCGAGCCCAGTACCACTAAAGACCCGCCGTGTAGGGGAGTGATGCCCGTTAAATCTGTCGAGAGCTCCAACGTCCTCCCGTTGGTGTGGCGTGGTAGTTAGGAGAAGGGATTCCAGCTCAGGTGTCTACCTCGTCACTTGACCTTGGTTCAAAATTCCGAGCTCCGTCACCAAAAGCCCTCGTGTAGTTGAACAGTGTGACGTTAATGTTCAATCACTCACTCACACACGCGTTACATCAAAATAAGTAGCCAAATGATGCATATGTATCCAAAAAGAAAACCTCGTGTCCGCGCGTGTTCCAAAACAACCACCTTGATTGTACATATTCAAAAACTATAATCTGGTTCATAGTTTGTAACATTATTTTTCTCTTATTTCGTTGTGAAAAAAAAAATTAAAATTTCGGATTTATGCTCTACGGAAAAGAAAACGCACGGGAGTATTTCAAAATTGCGGAATTACCCTTTAAAAAAGTGTGTTAAGGAGTGTATATGTTCAATTCCTACTATTAGTTCACAATCTCTGTTAATATATTGTTCAAATTTTCAATCGTTAATAAAATACAATTTAAAGTGCTCAATTGAGCTGAAATTTTAGATTATTTTGGATG
This sequence comes from Trichonephila inaurata madagascariensis, assembly GCA_019973955.1. Lineage (NCBI taxonomy): Eukaryota > Metazoa > Arthropoda > Arachnida > Araneae > Nephilidae > Trichonephila > Trichonephila inaurata. The sequence continues at coordinate 175,408 of BMAV01026872.1, forward strand.
GCAATATAGTAATTTAATTATAATTAATAAAAATTAATTGATTAAAACTAATTATTCAAAGAATTACTAATACCGCCACGTTGGTATCATTTTTGGCGACTTAGCAACCCTTTTGGGGACTTTTGTCAAAATTTAAAAAAGTTTTTTTCTCACATTTTAAAGCGCTCATTTGAACTGAAATTTTCTATACACGATTGTTTTGGGTGACAATACAATAATTTAATTATAATTAATTAAACTTAATGGACTGAATCTAATTATTTAAAGAATTACAGGTACAGCCAAGTTGGCTTCATTTTTAGCGACTTGGCTCAAAACTTTAAATGATTTTTTTCTCACGTTTTAAAGCATTCAGTTGAACTAAAATTTTTCATACACGATTGCTTTGGATGATAATACAAAACTTTAGTGATAATTAATAAAAATTAATTGCCTTTTAATGTTGTGATTGTGGCATATGAGTATACATATTTATATTAATTGCAACTATTTAATAAAAAATAACTAAAATAAAAACTTTCATTGTTGAACTAACAATAAGTAGGAATTCACTTAATTTTTTTTTATATTTTATTGTTTCTTTTTAAATAAAGTGTTTAATGTTTCTAAATCTTCGTTAGTTCATTTGCAGATGGTCTGATACCGATGGCACATGCACGGAAACGAAGGCGAAAATGAAACAGCATTTGGCAACGTTTTTTTTTAATTTGGCGAAAGTGATCGACAGTACCGGGAGCATTTAAATATCTACAGAAGTAAGTTAAATAATTGAGGATAAGAACTGATTACAAAGAACCATTTACCACATACGTAGAAGATAATGTTATTTCTATTAGAAAAGTTATTAATAAAAAAAGATTAGATTAATTCTAACTTTTATCTGTGTGTGTCTATAATCCCTGTTTCCTATTTATATGTAGAAGTTGTGAGTACAAATATGTGGATAAAATGGATAGAAAAGGTTTTCATATAAATGTAGGAGTGTGTAAACATTAATATTGTGAATAAACCATTTCTCTGATAACAAATGTCATTGTATCTTTGCTATCTTTATCTCATGTAGCTTAATTATACGATCTTTAGAAAATAAGATAAATTTTAATTTTAAATCGTCTCATGAGCAAGCAGTCCAGAACAAACTTTATTCAATTAACTAAGAACAAATCATTTCATAATTGCAACTTAATTTAGTAAGAAATGTTACAAATTCGATAAGCCCTGGTGGACTTCGAAATTTTATATGATTTTGATGTCAACAGTCTTGTAAGGTATTCGCCCGTGGGTGATGCCTTACTTCTAAGTTACCTTCGTGACCTAGGGATGTGGGAGTGAATAAAGAACCAGGCGTTGCCCCCCCCCCATGATCTTAATATATCTTTATTAAGATCTTAACTTAAACACTAACAAAGATAATATTTATATTTTAGAGGATCTGAGGTGAGAAAACACACAATATGTATTACCAAATAAACGCGACTTTGATCACTATATTCCCACCTAATCCTAATCTCAACATATACACAGTTCCTAATAGATAACAGAATTATCCTACATTAATCTCTTGGTTAATAACAATCCTCTCGGATCCTAAATATCTTTTGTTTTACACGTCTGGAATAGTATAACCACCTTGACTTGATCACTCTTTCACGGATAGCTTCCCACTCGAATAACGACTTACTTCTCTGACTTCAGTTTACGCGTTTAAACTCAGACTGACATAATCACTTCCCAAAAAGTCATACGCTTACGTTAAACTTCAGCTATTTAAAAGGTTCCTAATTTGCATACTCACGCTTCGCTTCTGGATTTGGTTGGAAAGAATTCGCCTTTTTCAGCCCCAAAGAACCCAAGAGGAGTTTTTAGTAGAAAACGTGATGAGCCCGTCACAGTCTTTACATGAACCAAGATCACTGGAGGCAAAAGTAGCAACATAAAGTTTTCAGTTAGTTGCAAGTATTTAAGAAAAATGCAAATATTAATATTTACATCTCATCAAACTGAAATATGAAGGTTATTCTGAAAATTTTCCTTATTACAAATCGATATCATCAGCGTTAGCTTAAAAGTGACGTTTGGAACTGTAAAAGCAACTTACAAATGTATTATTATTTTAGTAAAACGTACAAAGTTTAGTTTTTAGTACAAAATTATTATTATTATTTTAGTGGTCATATGTTCAGCATTAAAATATGTTTTATAAAGAAATAATTTAATTTGTATTATATCCTGATAATTAAATTCTATCAACTGGGATTTGAAAAATCGAGAAAAAACAATATTCGTAACAAAATCCAATTCTAGGAGCGTGATTAGTAAAGAACAACATTAATAAAAATGGAACGAAAAGATCAATTTTTTGAGATTCGAAAATTGAAAAGAAATATCTATTTCTCTCTCTTTATTTTGAAATTCGATATTTCTTTACTTTGTTCTACTCTCCTCTCTTTTTCTCGGCCCGGGTTAAAAGGGATTATAACGAACTATCGAAGAATTATTGTGGATTAAAGTTTCAAAATCCTGAAGAAATAATACTACACCACATCCAAAAAGTTTTCTAGACTTTTTTTTTTCTTTTTTTATTGTCTATATAGGATACAATAGTTTCGATCAAAGCAAAATATATGACTACTTAAACTGAACTCTTCCATGTTTTCAGATATTTTTTCGATGTTAGCTACTTTTATCTTTGATGTTTTTTGTTTTTTTTGTTGTTGTTTTTTTAATTTCGTTTAAATTAATAGTTAATGTTAATATTTTAATCATAAAACTGTGGGTTTTATAAACATTATGTAACTTTTTTAAGATAGCATAAATTTAATGGTACGTTTGGTATGAATGTTTATCGTTTTTGTGAATACTTGACACATTTACTAAAACCATCCGTAAAATTAACGAAACACTCCATTTTAGAAATTTTTCACCTAACATTACATAACTCTTCATACATAAATTCATATTAAACTCTTCATACATAAAATCATATTAAACTCTTCATACACACACACACACATGAACAATATCCCAACAACACGTTTACAATGAAGGGAGTAGCTACTACTGTATCAATCGTATCAATGATACGAGGGTTCAAAATGTGAGAAAAACATTGTAAAATGTTAAAGTATCCGACTACGTTCGGAACCGTGATTTTAAAAAGGCGCATAAATGGATCATTTTCATGATATTTAGTATCACTTAGATTAGAATACATGTATAAAGTTGTTTTAAGGACATTTTGACAAAAAAAATTATTTAAATACAATATTTCGGCAAAAAATTAACTTAGAACACCCTTTTTTCAAAACGTTCTCCTTTTGTGAAAAATTCTTCCATTATAATAATATTTTGCCTGTATATAGCTCAGACTTCTGTACAGAGGCTCAACTATGATTTTTGAAAAATTCACATTATTTTCAGAGTTACAACCATTTTAAATAATTATCGGAGTTTTTTTCTTAAAATTTCTCCCCTGTGTTGTGTCATAAAACATGGATAAACCCACTTCTAAGTTATATATTTCAAAAATTCTAGTTGAGCCTCTGTACAGAGGTCTGAGCTATAGACAGGCAAAATATTATTATAATAGAAGCATTTTTCACAAAAGGAGAATATTTTGAAAATGGGTCATTATATGTTCATTTTTTGTCAAAATATTGTACTTAAATAAATTTTTATTGTAATACTATTCTTGAAACAATTTTATATACGTTTTCTAATCTAAGTGACACTAAATGTCTTAAATATTATCCCTTTATACTCTTTTGCAAAATCACGGTTCCGAACGTAGTCGGATACCATAAGGATCCCGGAAGTAATTTTGATACAGGGTCCACGCAGGACTATCTACGCCAGTGAATGAATGGCACATTTTTGTAGTATCGTATAATTTCCTGTTTCCATCAACGACTTGATTATTATCGTCTCACTTCTATGCAATATGAGAGCTAATGGAGACGTTCCTCGTAACTTAGAACCTCAGGTAAGTGTCGAAAATGACATTTGTGCTGACACCTTACTCACCAAATGTCCATGTCATGCCTATGTGAGGACTTTTAGGCACGAAAGCTTTAATATACATCAGCTCCTCAATACGTTGGGTCTTCAGTGTTACCAGGTCTAAAACCCCAAGATTCGACAATTCCAACCACTTCGAAACCATGACCACTCAGCTATTACGTGGAATTGGATAATTTTTTTCAGCTTAACCCAATGCTTCTCAAACTTTCAATATTTGCGACCCAATATTCAATCATAATTTTCATCGCGCCCTTCTTCATACAATAAAAATGTATTTTGTGTGTGAATTCAATAATACTATACTTTGAAGCTAAGTCTAAAACACGACTTAAGGTATCCGACTATGATCGGAACCATGAATTTGCAAAAGCATATAAATGGATTATATTTATGATATTTAATGTCACTTAGATTCGGAAATGTATATAAAATGGTTTTAAGAATATTATTACAATAAAAAATTATTCAAGTACAATATTTTGACGAAAAATGAACATAGAATGACTAAGTTTCAAAATATTCTCCTTTTGTGAAAAATGCTTCTATTATAATAATATTTTGCCGGTATTTGGCTCAGACCTCTGTACAGAAGCTCAACTAGAATTTTTGAAATAAATAACTTAGAAGTGTGGGATTATCCATGTTTTACGACAGCAGAGGGGAGAAATTTTAAGAGAAAAACGCCGATAATTATTTCAATGGGTGGTAACTCTGAAAATAATGTGAATTTTTCAAAATTCCTAGTTCAGACTCTCTTGAGAAGTCTTTACTTTATATAAACGCACGCGAAACATTATTATTTTAGAAGCATTTTTTATAAAAAGAGAACATTTTGAAAAAAGATAATTCTAAGTTAATTTTTTGCCAAAATAGTGTATTTAAATAATTTTTTTTTCTGTCAAAATGTCCTTAAAAAATTTTATACATGCATTATAATCTAAGTGACACTAAATATTATGAAAATTATCCATTTATGAGCTTTTTTAAAATCAAGGTTCCGAACGTAGTCGGATACCTTAAACCTCTTAAGTGCTTTCGGCGTATTTTAACAACTAATCCAGCTAAAACGTTATTTTTCCCGTACATATACGGCTTTCCTAAGTACGATCTTTTCTGTGTATTGTTATCCATAAAATTATTCAGAAGGCTTTGGAATGCAATAAAAGAACCTTGACAGAGTGTTTAAGAACGATGTACTTATTTCAGAGTATTTTTTATTATTTATTTCTTTTTTCAACTCCCCCCCCCCCCCATACATCACTTACGCACACCTACGTGGAAATTTGGAACTGAGGAGCGAATCACGTAACATTATAAGTGCATTTATATCGCGATGCATGTATAAGTGTATTATATCAGTGTAAATGTGTATTTTATTTTTTATTATGTCAGAATGTATTTTGCTTTTTTGCTTTCAGTAAATTAGTAATTTTTAAAAGAAGCTTTTGTTTTCGACTATTCAAAATGCTTGCGCCCCCCAAGGGGAGCGCCACACAATTTGAGAAACGGTGGCTTAACCCCTTACCGGCTTTTCCCGAAATGAGCGCGGGCAGGTGAAACGTATCCTCCTGGCTCATCCCGAATGCAGCTCGGGCACTCTGAAAATGTACATTGTACAATCGATCTTTCCCGAATTATATCACATGAGCTTTTTATGGTTTCAAATAATTAAAAAGTACCACTTGGTAGAATTTTATGCAAAAAGAGAACGTCCTTCTGCTGAACTTCCTTCATGCTTGCTGAAAAGCACTTTGTGACTACATTCCCCCAACAGAGAAGAAAACTAATCCAACCCTACAGCGTATTATTTGCTGCTCAAGAAGAGACAGTAAAGCACCATTTCTCTCATTGGGGCACGCCCTCCTAGGGGACGTGGTAACCTTATGTGGGGGGGAGCAAGCATATCGAAAAGTCGAAAACAAAAGATTATTAAAAAAAAAGGTGTGTGTGTACTTATGTACACACGTAAGAAGTTATACTTTTTTGACGTAACAAGATTAAAATCTTTCTAAAAATCTTTAGCAGGGCAAGCTGGGCTAAGGACGAAAGGCGGTCACGAGCAGAGTTGAACGATACTAACCTTCAGTCAATCGGACCAGCCAAACCTGAGATAATCACGATTTAAATAAATTTAAACACCCCAGCACAGGGACACTAGGACCAATAATATGGGGAAGGGATCGAAGGCGGGAATGATCTGTCCCGTTCTGCATATTTCTAGAC
>BMAV01026873.1:0-11949 GCA_019973955.1 Trichonephila inaurata madagascariensis
TTAATTCTAAAAAGTATTTATATTTTTTAAAGCAAACATAAAAGCATCCTAAAAGCGTATGTAATTAATGTACATTTATGAGTTTTTTCATGAATAAACCTCGATTATAAAGGAAGCCATTAAGTGATGAACAAAAAAGCAAATCTTTTAGCTGATATTTTCAATTTTTTTTATAAGTTCTGATTTTTAACTTCAAAAAATTTCCAGGCTTTATCAAAATTAAAAAATAAAATATTTGAATAAACATTAATATGGTATACAAAACACTGAATAAAAATACATTTGTTTACCTTTGTAAAAATGTTGTATTTAAATAGAAATATACGTTATTAATTGAAATAGTTCATCTTCGACAAAAATTAGACTTTGTTAACATTCACTAATTATGCAATAAAACTATTTAGTCTAGAAATAAAAAACAACAATGATTGTGAATTTGAGTTTCTCTCTCTCTCTCTCTCTATATATATATATATATAATGTCATTTAAATTTTTTTTAAGAAATATTTTTAATTTTTTGAGATAAAAGGAAATATATTTTTCTGTAAGAAGGAATTTAGGTTTTTACAAAAAGGCATCTATGATATAATACAATGTGAAAAATTCATATTGCTCAAATTTTATTTTTCTTAATATAAATTAAAATAATTTAGAGAAATACATTAAATTACATTTTAGTTTTTTAAGAAAAATAAAAAATGACTCTTAAATATTCATCATTTCTTTTAATTATGCATATTTATTATACAATGAAACCGCTACATATTTAATAGCACCAATTAATTTTATATTTGCAGCATCGTTGCAAAGCTAAACAGATTAACAATGTTTTTATGACATGGAATCTCGAATCACAGTACCACTGACTGAAGTTGTTAAGGAAATTAGTACAACTTTGTTACAAATATTGTGTATCCAAATAAGCCAATTTAACTATCAAAAAAGGAAAATCGATTTCAAGCTAATACCTGTTGATTCAAAATAAGTTTGATCAATTTTAAAAGCATGTAATTATTTATGATGAATTTCTATCTTTTTACTATTGGTTTTATTTGAAAAATGAAACATTTAAATTACCAATCTAACCATTTCTATTACTGGAAGCAAATTATAGTAATGAAATTCGATCCTCAAGTCCGGAACGAAATTTTACAGTTTTTGAAGGATTGTTGTTCAAATTCTGTAAATAATGAAGCATTTAAAAATCAAAAAAATGCATTTTTCTTTTGTATTACTATCTAAACTTCAAAAATATGTAAAATTTGGTTCGCAATCAAAAGCTTCAGGGAAAATGTGAACGAAAGGAAGTCCTTAAGGTATCGGACTACTTTCGGAACCGTGATTTTACAAGAGCGTATAAATGGATAATATTTATGATATTTAGTGTCACTTGATGTTAATTCAGTTTTTTTTTCCAAATATAATTTCATTAAATAAATTAAAAAATGAATAAATAGTAACAAACAAAATAATAGTCCAATAGCATGTACAGAAATGAAAATAATTCATTGTGTCCCTGTAGTAAAATTGATAGCCCGTTTGAATTTTAATCCAATGATCGTGGATTCGAGTCCCACCTGGTTTGGACTAATTTCTGAGAATCTGATTTTCTTTCTATTAAACTATTTTATTGGAATAATTAAATTTAATTAATGAATAAATAGTAATAAACAATAATAGAGTCCCACACCCTATATAAAATGAAAAAAAAAATTGCAAGGCAAATCGCTTTCTATTTTGCCACTTAATATTGTGATTCTGTTACATGTATATATATATTTATATTAATTGTAACTACTTAATAAAAAGTAATTAAAATAAAAGTTTACTTGGTTGACCTAAGTAGAAATTGACTTAATTTTTTAATTTAATTTAATTTTTTTAATTACTTGTTCTTGAATAGCTTTCTTAGATTATTTGCTGCATGCAATCGACAACCATTCGACAAAATTCAATTTTGATTATCGACAACAAATAAAAAGTTTCCTTATTTTGATTTTAGTTCATTTATTTTTGGAATCTAAAAGCTTTTTCTTATCGCGCAATTCTACAATGAAAGAGACACAGTCGTCTAAATGACATAATTATTAAAAAAAAATAAATGTATTAAAAAAAATATTCACTGTTAGAAGGATTTATGAAAGACTTACTGTGACAACTTGGATGTAGGACCAATGAATGATAGAAAAAGAACAAAACCAATATGTTAAAGATGAGAGAGAAGCTTTGATGCTTTTATTGAAAGACGAGTTCATGTAAAATAGAGAGACCTGATTGATTGATTTAAAAATGAAACTTCAAGAGAGATAGATGAATATTTTTTCTCTGAGGTTAGACAATTTTATTTTGTGTGGGCTCTAATTCGTGTACTTACCACATAATAATAAATGACATGTCTGTTTCAAAAATAAAAACATAGAGTAGTATGATTCATTTTTCTTCTTTACTAGAGGAAGAATAATATGTATTTGACCTATATATTTTTTAAAGAAAATAATATAAAAAATTTACTCTGAAAAAAAAAATGCATTCCAAGCGGTCTGCACGTAAAATCCCGTCATTCCAGAGATGCTTTTTCTGCCTTCAAGCAAGATTCCCAAAAGCGGTCGAGCCACATTCTTAAAAATACGGCTCAACCGCTTTTGAGAACCCCACCTGACGGCAAAAAATACGTGCGGTGCATTTTCGAAGTATTTCCAGAATGGCAAGACTTTAAGTGCAGACCGCTTACAGGGTTAACTCTTGTTAGGTCAACTTTGAAAGTTTGGGAAATTTTATGCGAATGGCTAACTCCAGAAGGGCTACTTCTAAATTTTCAAGATTTCGGTGGTTCACCCAGTGTTAGTGGAACACAAAAAGAGGGAGGGAGGAGGGTCCACGGGTTTGGACTTTCCCCCATAGCCCTTGATTGTTTTTTTACCGATTGCTTATAATCCCATAAGCATAGCACGTAATACTTATTTAAGTACTTTTATTAACTAATGCTGATTGCTTATTCAGTAATTTATTTTTTACTGTTTTTGTTCCTGACAATCTCTATAAAATAAAATATATATATATATATATATATATATATATATATATATATATATATATATATGCTTGGCTGCGCATTGGGGTATGATATGAGAATGGTAGACTTACATAAGTTGATGGATTATTGGAGAACCTGGTTCCAGCAGGGAAGCTCAATCTCCTATCATGAGAGAACTGGGTGGTTACAGGGGCTCAGTTTTTCTCTTAGACCTTTGCTGCATTTATTTCTACCCCCTCCCCCATGAAAAATTCTTCAGTGTGCCAATTTCAAACGTCGTAGGTGTGGTAAGGTAGGAAAAGGTCTACAATATTTTAATATTAAAAACGGAACATGTGTACTAACCTGCAGAACTAAAAAGAAAACTAACGCTTCTAAAACCACGTTTAAAGCAAAACGCAAGATACAAACATAGTAATAACAGTCATAAAAATAATATTAAATAATACATTTACTATCAAATAATTCAAAAAATTTAAAAATAAAACATTTTTGTTTGAAGTTAGTTTTTGTTGTGTTATAATCAGTAGAGGAAACTTAGTCTGCATACTGCACCCAATCTTGAATGTTTCCCTATAAAATTACTAACTGCTAAAGTCTTCAGGTGGTCACACCAAAACGTCTTGACGGTTCAGCAGTCGATCGCGATTGACGTAATGCCCACCTCCGGCTAAAACCATATGAGAAATATATTTTCTGTCTTATCTAATTACTTTATCTTAGAAATAACATTCAAACGTCCCAAAATGTAGGAGAAATTTATTCAATACAAAAAATACTGGCTATTGTGTACGTTTTAATATGGACATTTTTCTAATATGGATATTACACATTTCAAAGGGTTTGAGTAATTATATTAAAATTAGCAAGCATAACGTTCACAAAAATTTTCATAAAATAATCATAATTATTTCTTAAAATAATATGTTTGTAAAAAGTAATTACCTTCAAAACCTGTAATTGTTTATCTCTTCAAAATTCTGCTGCTAATGCTCCTTTTTTTTAAATAAATTGTTGTGTTTATTCTATATATATTGAAAGAAAAATTGTTTTAAAGAAATAAATGCTCATGCTTAGAGGTTTTCAAAGAATCCTAACTTCACAAAGGGTTGAAAAAGGATATTTTTTTTACACAAGTAGATATACACAAATACTTGTGATAAGGAATTGTATAATATTTGTGTGTGGTTGTAATATCTCGACCATAAAATATTTTTTGATTAGAATAAAATGTGACATTTTAAAAGCAAGATAATGATTTGTGTTTTCTAAGTATCAAATACTTACTTTTTGAAAACCAAATGAAAAATTTGGCAGTGGATGTAAAAATTCTAATTTCTAAAATTAAATTATACAGGTTGATTGAAAAAATAATGTGACCAATTTCAGAGCATCACAAATTTTTATCGAAATAAGTTATTTACATGAAAGTTTCAATGTGGTTTTCTTTTGGGAAAGTAAACTTCGTGTAAACGTTTCCGTCAAACCAAAAGTGTTTTTAGTCCATTTATTGGGGTATTTTTGCAACTTTCTCTTTGATTTCTTTTTGAAGCTCTTGGAGAATTCATACTTCACGTCTGTTTAATCGTTTTTTTAAGTATCCCCATAAAAAAATAATAGAAATGGACACAGACAGGAGATAGTGGTAGTCATTTGCCAGGCGACAGAAAATTTACTTTTTAATATTTCAGCCATTTTATAGTTGATTTTGCAGTATAACTTGTGCAAAATCTTGGCTATAAATAAAGTTTCCTTGAAGGTAAAAATGTTTACTTTTTTGGGTCAAGCGTTACAAAACTTTATTATGATAATATTTAGCATCAATTTTAGCCTTGGGTTCCACAAAGAATGGTATTGTTAAGCCTTGAGAGGACGTTCCTATCCATACCACAACACCTGACGGTCAACTTGTATTTTGTAAAACGGCTGTATCTTTGCGACGTTTTTTGCGTGAAATGAATTATATCTTCGTTTTGCCAGTTGTGAATGACAGATGAAGTAGTGCTTCATTTGAAGATATCCATGCTTTGTATCTGGTTTTGCGTAACATTAAATACAGAGCCCAAGAATGTTTTCTTCGTTTTTCTGAGGTCTTAACAGCCATTTGAAGACAGACGGATTAATTCACTTTTTTATGGTCAATTCTTTTATCTGATGACAAATTGTCAATTGCGATACATATAGTTTCTTTGCCAAAGTTCCTGGAGGCAGGAATTTTTACAACAATAAGTCATTTCAGCTTTTTTTCTTTTTTTAAAGAATTCCTTTTATTCACATTTCTTGTTGGAGCTTTTGATTGCGAACAAAATTTTATTGCCTTTCGAAATTTTGATAGTAACCCATTAGAAAGGTACGTTTTGGGATTTTTTTATGTATTGTATATAACAGAATTCATGCAAAAATATTTCAAATGCTTCCCAAATTCTTTTCGGATTTGAGGATCTAATTTTGGGACCAACATTTACTCCCACTAATAAAAATAATTAGACTATAATTTAAATGTTTCATTTTTAAAGTATAACTAGCAGCTAAGCGACAAAACTATACCATTCATATATAGTTATATGCTTTTAAAATTGTTCAAACTAATTTTGAATCAACCGGTAAATCCGTCATAACTTGGAAAAAAATTCTATACAATTAAATTTGTGTGAAATATTGTAGGATTTACGTGCATAAATAAGTGTACTATTTGTTACTAAATGCCTTCATATAAGCGTAGAAGCAATTAAAAAGTATCACGTAAATGATATTATGGTCATGTAATTTTTTTAATTTTAATATTGCACTACATTTCTCTTATAAAATATTCAATATTTAGTAGTTTTCTGAATTTTAAACAGGTTACACTAAAGAAAAGAAAAAAAAAACACCCGAAAAAATTAATTACTACCCAAACATACGACAACTCTTCTCTTTAAAAAAGTCATTAGTTTTAAATTAAAAATTCGTGTTCACTTTTTATCTTCACCTGCAAATCACGTCACCTCTTCCTTCTACTAAGCGACAATCAAGACTTAATGTTCAATTACAGTGTCTGTCGCTAATGAAAACATTAGCTCCTCATTCTCATTAAAAAAAATAGAGAAATTTTTAACTCGTCCAAGTTTCATATCACATTCCTATCTCAGCAATTAAGAAACGAATCGATTTTCTCTTCATCATCGTCTTGCACAAGGACATCAGGAATGAAACTCTTCTTTTTTTTCACTTTCCAATGTAAATATCGATCCCTTGCTTTAACCATTCCTTTTTTTTACTCCTCTTCTCTTGCTCTTCATTTCTTTTATTACTTTTTGAACTTCCTCCCAAGTATGATCCAGTTGATGAACTAGTAGTAATTACACGCAGGAGCATATTGGTTTGTATTCTCCCAATATTTTTAAGCACTGAGAAGAAACCACCGGGGTAGAGGGAATATACCCGATCGTTTAAAAACTTTATCCGTTTCCGATACGGGAAGGCGTTTTTCCGTTATTATTATTTTTCCTTTACTCGTTAACCCCCTTGAGAAGGGATAAAAGAAAACAATATGTTAAAGAAGGTTTCTATGGAGAGCAATCTGGAGAGGAAGTCTGTATCTGAATACCTGTGCTGGTGGCACAGCTGATTGAGGAGGCGATCTTTAGTAATTGCATGTCCTTAAGTAACCTTATTGAGCAGTACACATCAAGCATAGTGATTGGGAAATAATGCCATGTTATCTTTGATAGGATTAGCTAATTTTTCTCCTACAAATTCGTGATATAATGAAATGGCATTGATCTCAATGAAAGATCTAAGGCAGCGATACTCAACCTGTGGCCCACCGAGCCTTTCTAATTGGCCAATTCATGGCTCATTGCTCGAGAAATTTACTTATTTAAGAACATCGTATTAAAAATTTTTAGGGAAATTCTTTGTCAAGAAATCAAATATATCAATTTTCTTTTTGCTGTCGGCGTCGTACGGGTAAGAATTGATGTTCTTCTTCTATTTGGAACGTTACGGATAATGATAACAGTCAACAGTAAAATAGCGTTAATTTTATGGGTGGAACTAATTTTTAACTATCTTTCTTATCTTACAAGCGAAAAATATTCGAAAAAAATAATTTCAAGACGATTGGGTGGTAGACTATTTTGTGGTGAAAAGAAAACATTGATCAGTAATTGTTTGATTTGTCACGAAAATTATACTAAAAAAATACTAATGAACAAGAATCATTATTTTGTAGTGAAAAGAATACATTGATCAGTAATTGTTTGATTTGTCACGAAAATTATACTAAAAAAATACTAATAAACAGGAATCTTTCGATGTCACTTTTCCTCGAAAATCTTTTTTGAGGGGATAAAAGGTTTTCCCTTGAATTTTTTTTTTGCAACAGCCAACAAAGTGGTATTAAAATCCACAGCGGTAAAAAGACATCCTAGAAGTTTTTTTTATATTTTTGGGGGAAACCCAAAAACGTTTCCCGATGTAGAAATTATAAAGGGGGTGTTTTAGATGCTTTAATTTAGTTTTAAAAGTAAAAATAAAAAAATATAAAAAAAAATTTTAATTTTTTTGATCAATTTTCCACTTTTTAAATTTCCAATGTTATTTTTGTTTTTAAAGCTTTTCCCCTTCCCCCATTTTATCCTCATTTTGGCCCCAAAAGTGAAATAGCTGACATATGTATGCGGCTCAGCAGAAAAATAGGTTGAGTACCCCTGATATAAGGTCTTAATTTATAATCTTAAAATGAATGTTGGCTATAGTTATTCTATAGGTTTTGGTGTGACAGAAATTTATTCATAGTGTTAATAATATTTTTAAATGTAACACTTAGATTGGTAATTTTCACCGCATTTAAATACGCCAGGAAAAATATTTGGAGTAAATTACTTCATATTTTAGTGAACCCGAGTTGAAGGAAGACCACCAACTAGATAGATGGATAACATTGAGAAAAACTAAAATACTTTGAAAATTAAAAATTGGAGAGGAGCTCCTACAAATAGAGGTCGTTGGAAAGGGTACTTGGTTGAGACAGCCAAGGCCTATAAGGGGCCTATTTATTTCGTAATATCTAGTTCCAGGAATGTACTTATTGTTTTTTTAATTTCTCAAGCTGAGATAAAGAAGATAATTCAATAATCGACTATTTGTTTTTTATGTTTTTGTTTGTCGCGATTCTTCGGGCCATGGGGGTAGAGGGGTTTAAACAAACCAACAGACATTCCTCGGGTTGGGGCTTGGTTAATGAACAATAAGACCCGGGAAATTTGGGGAAAATCTTTTTCAGATATAAAAAAAAATGAAAAAACCAAAAGATATTCGGCTTCACAAGTCTTTTTAAAAAAGCGAATTTTATCATTTCCTTTCCCCTTTTTTAAACGAGTTTATTCATTTTTTTTGGTATAAGATGTGTTTCGAGTTTTTCCCATACCGTTATGCTAAATGGGGATGCCTTCACGTAAAAGAAACAAAAAAGAAAGTTTTACTGAATATTTTGGCATTTTAAAAAAACTATATTGTTAAAAAATGTATGAGTTATAAAAATTTCAAATTTCCATAGAAATTGAGGCCTTTTTTTTAAAAGGCTTCGTGTTAATTGGGCCCTTACTTTTTTCCGATCACCCGCTCCCCCTCCCCTTTTTTTTAGCCTTTTCCTTTATTGGGGAAAGTATACGGGGTGAATGAGAATGTACACTGATAACTAAACACGAGGAACAATCAATTAATTTTACTACATATATATAACTACTTATCTATTCTTCTGCACACTATTTTTTTTGGTGCAGCACTTTCTTAATCGTCAGCCGTAAGGTGGATGGCTTCCGATTCTCTTAATCCTTCCTTCTGGAATTAAAAATACTAAGCGCAACCACCAGTCCCTCACACTATGCTTTCCACTTAGAATCAATTTTCAACCATCTCACCCCGCTTTCTAGCACTTAAATAGAAGCTTGCATTTACATGAAATAATATCCTTTCCACGGAAATCGGTTTTCAACTAAAGTCACAGTTAAAAAGAGTATTTTAAACAAGAGGATTGGTAGAAGACCGAATAGAATCCGTTACATATGTAATTATCTTTTTACAAGATGGCATATATCTTAAGATAGTCAATCAGTTCTATTAGTTGCCTGCGGTAGCCAAGTGGTTATAGTCATACGCTCTTGACTGGCGTGGCCTGAGTTCGAACTTATTGACACTGAAGACGCGTCATTTGGAAGGGCCATTGCTCGTTAAATCTATCGAGACTCAATACCCTCCGGTTGTTTAAGTGTGGTACTTAAAACAGCGAGATGCCAGCTTAGGTGCACTCCTCGTCAAGATTCAAAATGGCGAGGTCTGTCACCACTAGCTTTAGTATTTGCTTTAAAGTGCGATGTTAATATAACTCTCTCGTTCATTCAGTTCCAAAGGATTCATTTTAACCTTCATTTGCTTTTCACATATTTCATTGCAAAATGGGTTACTTTTGTTTTGTTATTTTTGTTGGTTTAGAGATTAAATTTTGCGCAAGCTAGAATTCTGCATTTTTCACACTTAAAAAAGGCTATATCCCTATATCTATATATTTGCCCAATTTTTGTACGATTTCTGAAGCCCACAAGAATGCGGTGATTAAGCATAAAAAGAAACATAATTGCGACAAGTGGTTTAAAAAATATTGAGCTTTTAGATTTCTTAAATCATTAAAATTCGATGTTTTCAATGTTACGTGTGTCTTGATTTGCAACATTTTCTTTAGGGTAAAAATTCATAGTATACTTCTATGTAGATCGGGGTTTGGGGATTTTGCGCGATCAGTCGCGAAGAACAAGACAGTTCTTTAAGAGCGATGAGAAGTTATTGTCCAAAAACAATCTTTGAAATACGAAATACCCAGTAAAATTTGCGAATAAACTCGGGGTTTTTCCTCCAACGGGTTTTTAAACCAATATCATCATCTAAAATAAAAGTACGTAAAAGATTATTCACAAGCTCGTAATACATAAAAGACACAGAAAAGCAAATCAATTCTCGACTCTTCATGATCAAATTAATACTACTCTTCAGTGTTAAAAAAGAAAGATTAATTAATTGCTAGTCAAAACAATACTAGCTCAGTTTCGGTGAGTTACTCCCTATTTATAGGCCTCATGGATTTTTCTTGAAAAATTTCACCTTCGTCATAGATCGAGATATTTGTTGATTTCTCGACTAATTTCAAGAAGAATCCATTGAGATACGAACTCATAAAAATGGTCGCCAAGTCACCAACATGATCGCCAAAAATGATGCCAACTTGGCTCTCATTTCACGAGGTTTCCATTGAATTGCCATCATTATGTAAGGAGCGGCATTGCTTGCGAATATTACAATTTTAGCATAAAATAAATACAATATAAAGTAATATAAACGTGTTACACATACATATACAAGTTATTTACACTATTTTAAGTATTCTGTACATAAAATTCGCAAGAATACATTAGTTATCTTCAAAAGTGCTTAAGCGTTAAATCTTTAAAAAATTGATGTATAATTTTTTTGTAAAAGTTTCATCTTTATCATAAATTTTATTTCTGATGACTCCATTTTTCATTCTTCAATACGATCTGGAAATTAGTTTCCTTTGATAGCTTGAAGACCTTATTGGGTGAACTTGGTTCTACTGGGTGACTAACTTTAAGAATTTCTAGAAGAACATAATTATTCAGTAATTTTATAGATAGAGGACATACAGTATAGCAGCGGTCGCCAAACCTTTTGACCTTACGGACCAGTAAATTCATAATTTAAGTCCAGCGGACCACTAATTGGATTTTTTAAGTGTTAAATTATTGCCAAGAATTGAATTATGTTTCATTGCATCTTAAAACATGACTTCGGTGAGGAGTAAATATATTTCACATTTTTCTGGGGACCAACGAAATTTTCTCGCGAACCACCACTGTGGTGACCTCTGCAGTAAAGAATTAACGCTGTAACAAATAAGAACAAAAACAAATTAAAAAATCAATTGTAATAGCCAAACACAATTTAAATAACTTCTGGGAATATCAAATAGGATTTTTGAGTGAACTAATATAATAATCTAGAATAAAAATTAATAAATTTCAGCTATTTTAAATTCCATTGCATTTATAGATAAAAATGTTTCTTAGAATAATGAATAAAGTATTTATACTATTTTTTGGCATTTTCACTCATCCTATTGATTTTACATTCTTTTAACAAAATTTGAGGGGATTTTTAAGCATTTTAACAATCAATACTTAAATGCAAACTCAGGCTTATTTCCCTATTGAAAAAAAGAAAATAACAATGTATAAACGTTATAAATTTTTAAAATTACTAATGTATAAGACGTTGGGACTTTTTTTATCACAATTCAGAATTCAAAATCGGAAAAATAAATGCAAAAAAAAACTTCAGTCAGACTGTTTTTAGAGTCCATCATCCATAAGATATTACAAGTTTTTTTAAAAAATTTGTTTAAAAACAGGGTAATAACTTAATCATTATTCAATTGTTTTCCAACACATTAAAAAATTTTAATAATACTTTACATCCACGGGAGACCAGTGCCAAACGTGGGGGGCCCCTGGGGGCGCGATAACCCCTTTAAGGGGGGGAATATCAAAAAAAAAAAGGTTAAAAAAAATTTAAATTTTCTGGGAAAGAAAAAAAAAAAAAATTTCTGATATAATAAAAAAGGATTTACATTGATATTATTTTATATATCATCTGGTGAAAAAAAGGTCATCAAAAAAAAAATTCATTTTTGAACGCTCAAGCTATCTTTTTTATCCTATAACCAAAAAAAAAAATATTTTTTTTGCTTTTCTGTAATCCTACGATGGGGATTATTTTTTTACGTTTTTTTAACCTAAAAAAATTACTTTTTTCTGGTTTTCGAGCTTTCTGGTATGGTTTTCATCTCTTTTTTTTTTGG
>BMAV01026874.1:0-24852 GCA_019973955.1 Trichonephila inaurata madagascariensis
CAGAAAAGGGCCAAGCTGTTTTTTTAATTTTAAAAAGAATAAAACATTAAAAAAAATCTAACCTGAGATAGAATGACAAATTGGCACAAAGCCTCGGAGCACATGTCTGTCTGTGTTTTAATCTTTGAATGACAATCGAATTTTTTTTTACAGAAACTAAATTTACTATTAAAATACGCTTCCTAAATTCCAGCCTTAAAACTATTTTTTTAATCAAAACTATTTAAACAGAAAATTAAGCTGATTTTTAACTGATGACATTAAAGGAATTTTTTAAATTTTTTGTCTTGCTTGAGCAAGTACTAAAAAACATTTTTTTTTAAAAAAAAAAATTGACTTGCTTTTTTACTAATAAAAGTAAAGAAAAAAGATATGTTCTCTGAATAAATAAGACGTTTTTCACTGTCTGATATACTTTTAAGCACACTTATTCAACATCATATCTACAACATTCTAATTTGATTCTCAGATTTGATATTCTGATATTGATCTCATTTTTAAATAGATTTAAATGTTGGCTCTTTCAATTTAAGTTGTTGCCAAGAGATGTTTTACTTTAACATCTGTCCAAACTGACCGATATTTTAATTTTTATCCAGATAAATTACTTTTCTTTTCTGTTATTTGTGATTTTAGATATATGTTTCCATATAATCTAGTCAGGTTATTTATTTATGAAATGCTAGATATTTGGCCTTTAGGTCATCAATCTTAATCTAGCTTCCCAATACTTAAGAACTATAGGATTAAAAGGTAACGGTGCAGTGCCTGTGTCAATATAATCCTTATACATGGACTATCTAGAGCAGGGGTACTCAACATTTTTTTTTTCTGTTTCGCCGCATACATATGTTAGTTATTTCACGCAGGCCACAACATGAAGATAAATGGGAAGGGGGAGGATAAATGCCTTACGACTAAGATTACATTAGAAATTTTAAATGTGGAAAATTGATCAAAATATTATAACTCCTGTTTTGCTTTTTTTTAATTATTACTTTTTATTTTTTTCACTAATACTAAATTAGAAGCATTAAAGAAACACTTCTCCACAATTTCTGCATCTCAGTAAACGGTTTCATATGATTACTAATAATATAATAAACTTCATCAGATGTCTTTGTTACTTCTGTGATATTACCACTGACCAAACACTCTGTTGCTGTTGTAAAGATTATTCAAGAAAGCCTATTTATCACCTCTTGACAGATATCTTCGAGGAAAATAGTCATTGAATGATTCCTGTTTATTGGCATTTTTTTAAATACAGCACTTTTGTGACAAATCGAACAATTACTGATCCATGTTTGTTTTTCACTACAGAAGAGTCTACCTCGCCATCGGCTTGAAACAATATATTTTCTTCGAATAATTTTCGCTTGCAAGATATAAAAGATATTTAAAAATTAGCCCCATAGATAAAATTGTTGCTACTCCATTGTTGTCTGTTATCACTCTCCGTAACCGTTCAAAATAGAAAAAGAATATCAATTCATACCAGTACGACACCGACAGCAAAAAGCTAAATTGATACATTTGATTTCTTGACAAAGAATTTCCCACCAAATTTTTGATACGCCTTAAATAAGTAAATTTCTCAGAGCCACGGGCCATATGACCGAGCCACTTAACCCTTTATCTACCGACGGTACTTATAGGTACCACTTACTTTAAAATAACGTATAATAACCATGTTTACGAATATTCTGACAATACTTGGCAGGAATATTCTTTTAAATCCACTCTTCCAAGATATTTGGCAGCACGGGTTCTATGATGAGTATTTTAGCGGGGATGGTGAATCGTTGTATAGCAGAAATTGCGTTTTCAGCGGATTGCAAAGATTATCATTTTTGTCCCGAAAAAATAGTTAATGCCAAAATTTAAGTGCCTTATTTTTTTGTATGTTAATGAGAACCTCGGAAAATGATCTGACTATTTATTTTAAAAGAACAGTGTATATAATTAATTTTGCAGTGGAATATCTTTAATTAGTTAAATAGCTCTAACGAATTAAATTTACCAAAGTTGAGCATTTTGTTTTTGTATATCCCTTAATTTTCAATGTAGTGATCCAAAAATATATTGCATGAAAAAAACTGCAGTAAATCAAAATGCGGTAGATAAAGGATTAAACAGGCTCGGTGGGCCGCAAGTATCGCTGGTGTATAGTTGCAAAGAATATAGACAGAAGTGTCATTTAATCGAATTTTAAAAAGATGAGCATTCAAACAATCGATCCTATAAGACAAAATAATGCCACGGCTACAGGGCGAGGAAAATCTGGTATAACTGGCTTTGAATTAGTGAGACACTCCCAGGCCTTTCCCTTAGCTTCATTTGATTGATAGGAGGCAAACCTCTGCTTAAATTCTAATTTAATTTGGAATTTTGTAGAATTAAAAGTCATGTGGTTATTAATGGTTTGTAGAATAGCCATTCTATTCTTTGCCAGAAAATCGGTTCTTTTATTTCCTTTAACGCCACGCACAATGAGCAGAAATCCACTGGAAGACATTTGAGCCCACCAGAGTGTTGTGAATCTTTCTACATTCATAATTTCGTTCGGAAGTGCAAACTTTATTGTTGGAATTAGCCTGCAAAGTGGCTTTGATATGAGACAAATTAACAACCCGAGAAAAATTACTCTTCTGAGCGCATTCAATGTAATAACTGTAGCCTCAACTTCGTCATAAAAATCGGTAGTGTCTCTTCCCACTGCCTTATAGAACACAAAATGGTTACCAACTCCATGGTTACCTTCACCAGCTCCAGTACGTAGTTCAATCAGGAATCCATCGGTGTGAACATTGGTTAAGAGTTTACTGAGATTTCTTCTGAAACAGTTTCATAAGCAATGGCTCTGATCTGGACGCTCACACAGAGGGCATCTTACTCATATCAATTTTCTCCTCAAGTTCAAGCTATACACAGAATTCACGGCATTCAAGAAGACACAAAGGCACAGCCATCCCATTCATTTCTCGAATAAGGTACAGATATACTAAAAATTGATAACTATTTTGATTGGAACCCCCACTTGTGTCCTTAAATTTCTATCATTGTTAAAATTTTAATTTCTCCAGTATTTATTATTTGGGAGCCTGCAAAGTTTTTGAAATAAAAACTGCAGCGTTTTTATAAATGTCATGCATGACATGAGAAATGGTCTGGTTGCAATCCAATGACAAAAATTAACTGATTATGTAATGAAAATAAATTCATTGTCAATATAAAGAAGAAAAGTGACTCTCAACGCTATATCTCTTGATCTATTACACCTACAGACTTGAAATTTGCTAGGCATGTTCCTTTCATGGAGTAGATATCCGCGAAGAACGGATTTAGGGAAAAAAAGACCCCCAAAGGCCGTTGTGAGGGCTTAAGGGGGGTTACAGATAAATAATTCTGTGTTTGAACTATTAGGCTTACAAACTTCAAAATTGATAGACATGTTTCTTTTATGATGCAGAGATCTTGTTCAAGAGGGATTTGGTTAAAATAAACCCCCAAAGGGCTTTGCAAGGGCTCCAGGGGCATTATAGATAAATATACTCCTGTTTTTCGAGCGAACTGACTTACAGATTTGAAATTTAGTAAGAATTTTTCTTTCTTGAAGTAGGGATATGATACAAAACTTGCTTTTCAAAAATCGACTCTTAGGGGGGTGTAACGTGGGCTAAAGGGGAGTTATAGATAAAAATTTCCATTTTTGAAATATTGGATCTACAGACTTGAAATTTGGTAGGCATATTCCTTTCATGGAGCAGATACTCCCTAAGATTGGATTTCGCACACAAGGACCCCCAAGGGGCTTAGCGAGAACTAAGGGGGTGTTATATATAAATAATCCCGTTTTGGAACTATTGTACCTACATTGAAATTTGATTGACGTTCCTTTCATGGAGTAGAGATCCGCTAAGGACAGAATTTACAGAAATCTACTTCTGTGGGGAGAGCAAGAAGTTACTCGGTCGTATTGATCAAAACAATTCTCGCTTTCGAAGTTCTAGACCTACAGTAATTAAATTTGGTATGCATGTCTCTTTTGTTGAATTGAAATCCGCTACGAATTGGTCTTACGATAATTGACTTTCAAAGGGAGTTAAACGAAAAAAAAATCCGTTTCTGAACTATTGAAGATAGACTTTAAATTTGGCAAGTATGTTTATTTCATGGAGTAAAGATCCTCTAAAAATGCAGAAACCCACTTTGAGGGAATGGTTTACGGGATTTTAAAATATAACTCTACTTACATTTTAGAAATTATCATTTAGAAGTCCTATTCCTTGTGAGTGACTTATCCCTTAAGTTCCTCCCTCACCGTCTTGCTAACCTAAGAGTGTAGGAGAAATGAAAGCAGAACCAGAAACTTCCATAATAACAATTATTTATTTACTGAAACACACTAACGAACAACACTTTAATCTCTAAGTGAATTTCAAAGGAGTAGCAGAGAGAAAGCAATGAATATTAAGCTAAGAGGCGCAAGTAACTAATTTAACTCAACCTAACCTGTCATTGATTACTAACCTCAAAATAGACTTATTCAACACAGTGGTCAAACACCACTTTTAATCATTAGCTGCGAAAATCAACTTTATTCAATCTCACCTGCGTAGCGAATGTAACAGCTTCTTTTACCTCCTTCCTTCTACAATTACAAAGCTCTGACTTTATATAGGAGAACTAATCTAAATATCAAGGTTTCTTTTTGAGAGGGATGGCTGTGAATTAAACGCGAATGCTAGCCCAAAGATTCTCCAGGAGGATTAGTTAGAGGTCGCGTATAGATTCGTCACACCCTATTTAAATTAAGAGGTGAGAGTGACAGTTATAAGATTGTTTTACAATACAATTGAAAGCCTTATGTCAGGCTTTAGATATCAATGAGTTATATATATATATTAACACTTTAAACCCACTTTTATATAAATTATGTTATATGTCATCTGTGCTAAATCAGCAATGTTTATAATACTGTAGAATCCAATTTTTATATTTTCACCCTATTATATTTTTAATTACTCATTTATCTTTGAGATTTCAATTTTTTTGAGTTTTGCTTGTTGAGTGTTCATCTCTCTCAGATAGAGAATTTCAACTATATATATACTGCCGAACCTAAATATGACGGACCTCTATATTGCAAATTTTTCTATATAACGAACTTTTTCCTGGAACCAAGAACATTTCACAATTTTCTTTGTAAAATAACCTCCCAATAGCTAAGTACATTTTCTATATAACGAACTTTTTCTGTTGTGATTCAGTTTTTTTTCTGCCTTTTTTAAAGTATTTCTGGAGGTTTCAAGTTATTCTTTCTTTTCTCATTTTATGGTGGTCATAAATCTTGAACTGGTTTTATTAGGTACCTAGCTGGTACCTACCTTAGGTACATTTCGGGCGTTTCATTCAAGAAGTGCAACTTTTAACCCTCTCGTCCAGTTCACTGGAAACATCTTCAATATCCCCTTTCGACTTCAATGGAGTTATCTCGTGTCCCCGTGTCTTTGAAGTAGTCTCTATTCATTTGTAGTGTTGATCAGTGGTGCTGGTAACTTCGTTTCTTGTCTCTCGAAAAAGGCAAAACGTAAGTGCTTGAGCATCAAGGAAAAAAAATCTTTAGGGAGTGGATAAAGGCGTCAAGAAACTTTCCTTGTAGTTTTTTTTTTTTTTTTTTTTATAGGTAAGATATATAAAATAAATATTATTAATTTACAAAAAGGTGTGAGAAGAATTACTCTTTTTAATATATAGTGTTTATGAATTTAAAATTTGTTTTATGTAGTTTATAAAGAAAATTGAAAGATGAACCTGTATATAACGAATTTTTCATGTAACGAACTTTTGGGGGGATTTATCGACTTCGTTATATAGAGGTTCGACTGTATATGTGTGTGTGCGTTTGTGGTTTGTGTCACTTTGTATTTTATTATACTTTATATATATGTATATATATATATTCGAACTATAGAGTTATTTTGAGCTTGTGATTCATCGAATCTCCAAAATATAAGGGAGGTAGTTATTCAAATTCCGCATTTAAATATTTAAGGTAACGGTTATACATTTACGTGGAACCTTAGAGAAAGCTCTATTATCCTCTCATCATAATAAATTGAACAGAGAACAATTTGTTGACGTTACATATAAAAATAGAAAGCATACCACATTAAATGCAGCTCAACAACGCTGGTGGAGGGTTTTTGTGGGAAACCACTTTCCCAGTTGATTTAGTTTCTGTTTAGCTTTCATAGGAAAACAAATAGAAAGTGATGTTACATCTCCATGACAGGAAAGCCTGTCTTTCAACCGTCTGCCGCATCTCGATGGAACGAGGAGAGAAGGGATATATTTCCTTAATAACAAGGATTAAGAGAATAATAAAGTCCGTTACACGTTACCTCTAAGATAACTACGTGCAGTTATTGAATGGGAGTTTTAAATAACCACTTGGAAGAAAGTAAGGAAAGGTAGAGGAGTTTGAAATAAGATCATGAGGGGTGAAGTTGCCACACTAAACGCGATCAAAAACTTGCATGGTGTGTGTGTGGTGGGGGATAATTAGAGTGAGTGAAGTCTTGCAAAAGAAAAAACTAGTGTAACAATAAAGCTCATAATTTTTAATTCGTATCAAGACATTCTCATCCTTTTCAGAGCTGGGAAGTGTTGATACGAGTGATTAATAACTGCTCTAGGTCTCTTAGAAGAGCTAAGAATAGAATTGTCGTATGCCGGGATTTCCCTGATAGATTCATTTGAAATCTGTGGTAACCGGTTGAAGAATTTTTCTGATTGTTTTTTGATGAAATCAAGAAGCGGTGGAACATTAAGATCTTTATGCAAGTTTAAATATGTAAGGATAAACAGAGAAAATCTAATATAAAAGTATAAACACATTTTCAAGGGAGGGGAGTAATTAGTTATTTTTAGAAACTGCATCTTTTCTTAGGGAAAAATTAAAACTTCTTTGTCAAGGCATGGGTAATCTAATATGATATTTTTTTACACGGAATTGTCTTTAAATGTATTAATAATTCAAGGTCTAATACACACTTAATTACTCTAAATCTATCAAATTAATGTTTTCATCGCTTAGAGAAGGGACGGCCAACCCACGACACGCGCACCACATTGTGGCAAGCGTAATATACGGATTTGTAACAGTGGCACGCGAAGGCTTATTGAAAAATTTTAAAATAAAATAAAATTTTTTTTTTTTTTTACAATTTTATTAAAATGTGGTTGTCTTAGACAAAAACTTCGAAATTTATTTCAATTAAAGGAATTACAACAGAAAATTTTCAAGTAAAGAATATTTCTTCATTGTTGTGTGCGCTGACTTTCCAAAGGAAGTACACTCGCGGGATTTTGGAACTTGAGGGAGCACGTTCTAAAATATCCGGAAGAAAACAATAAACTGTATCCGGTGAGAGCTTGCTACACCAGAATGAAGACTGGTTGTGAGATTAAGCTTTTCTTACCTATGCTTTGGAATATTTAAATTTAAGATTTCAGGAAAAAGAGTGTTATTTTTCCTACACTCGTTGGTCAAATTTTTTTTGTAAGCACACTTTTGCATTGGTTTTCTCTATTTTGAAGAAAACAAGTAATATAAAAATGAAATAAGTCAATTCCTACTTAGATCAACAAAGAAAATTTTTATTTCAGCTACTTTTTATTAAATAGTTACAATTAATATAAATATGTATAGACATAAGACAGAATCACAACATTAAGTGGTAATTCATTTGTATTAATCATTAATTAAAGTATCGTATTATAATCCAAAACAATTGTGTATATAAAATTTCAGTTCAACTGAATGTTTTAAAACGTGAGAAAAAAAATCTTTTCCAGTTATGACACAAGTCACCAAAAGGGTCGCTAAGTCACCAAAAAGGATGCCAACTTGGCTGTATTCGTAATTCTTTTAATAATTAGTTTTAAATAATTTTTATTAACTATAATTAAATTACTGCATTGCCATCCAAAATAATCATGTACATAAAATTTCAGCTCAATCGAGTGATTTAAAATGTATTTTATTAACGATTGAAAATTCCACCAAGACAAATAAATAAATAAATATATAGAGAGTGTGAGCTAATAGTAGGAATTGAAAAAGATAAAATGTTTTACAATAATGCAGTAACTATTTTCCAAAGTTAATAATGCTCTGAGCTATAATAGATTTAAAAATTTAATATCCATTTTGAAGAATTCCTTTACTTCTAAGTTGGATGATTTTCAAAATCACTAAAAAATGCTGATCCTTTTCATAAATTCTTTTTCAATTTTTCTAAAAGAATTAATTGTTACCCACCTGAAATACATATCAAAATTATTAACCTACAGCACCATACTAGAGTGGAAAGCAAATATAAGAAACATAAGAAACTTATTTCAACTCAAGTGATGCAAATTACATCCAATTTTGGAAATTTGAGCAGACGGGCAATTTTCAGAAAAATTACAAGATTTGGTTGTTTGATATTGCTGTATTTTTGGATCAACAGATGTTTGTATTACGAACATAATGAAATCATAATATAGCTCAAAATTAACCGATAAACACCTAAAACAAACTAATTGAGTAAGCATCCTTAAGAGCTAATCCTAATACAGATGACTTGTTAAAAAAAAACAACTAAAATTTTAAAAGCCGCCTTTAGCAAGAATCGACTGTTTAATAATTAATTACAATTAAATATTTAAAGTTATTCATTTTTATTTAAAACCTTAAAAGTTTATTGAAACTTAAGTTAAACGTTTACTAGCAATATAAAACCATGGTATTTATTATATTATTTTTAAATATTTACTTCTTGGACTTGGATAAAAAGGTATACTATTTGCGTAAAAACCCCATAAGCCAATAAGTAGCATTTTTTTAAAAAATCTTTTTATATCTTTTTGTTTCTTGGAAAAGTTGGAAGTGGCACGCATAATGATTTAATATCAAATATGGGCACTCTTACCAAAAATGTTGGCCACCCCTGATTTAGAGAAAGAGGAAACGAGACACGTTTCGGATAGGGTACTCAGGTTTATGAATTATAAATATTATACATAAATAAGAATCAAATTTTTTGTAAATAAAATGTCGCATGAAAACAAAATTTTGCAGCACGAGCAAAACATTGATCTTTGATATATATCAAAAAGATCAAAGTTTTGTTCATACTAATTTATTGTATTCAGTAAATCTGTAGACGTTGAAAGAAGGAATTCAATTTTCTCCATATTTTGGATCACAGTCGCCAAATATCCTCCGCCCCCATCATGTAGAAAAATTTAAATCACTAAACCATAAGCCAATTAAACCATTTAAAATGGTTTAATTGTCTATAACTTATACATGTTAGAATATATTCCAGAAACATTATATAATTATATTATGTTTGTATACGGTTAAAAATCCGTCATATACTTTCAAGATGTATTTTTAATTTTTAGGTATGTTTGCCGTACTATCCCCTATTTTTAAGAAGTAACCTGAAATGTACATGTTCTGCGCTATTGTAGATTGAAATCATTTATTGGAGGTATTATACTAGACGTTTGAAAAATATTGTACTTCTTGAGCTACAACCTTATAAGTTCATTTGGAATGTCATTTCTTTTAGATAAACAGTATTCTGATCTGAGTAGAAGTATAATTTTTTATATTCATCCTTTTCTTTCATTTTCGAAGCTTTTACATACATACCCGGTGTATAACGTGCACCCATAAATTTTAATCTTATTTATTGTGTTAAAAGTGCACGTTATACGTCAGTGTATACTATCCTGAATGGTGTAAAGTTTACACAGCGGAACAATTTATCTTTGTAGATCGTATTTGTAAGGCCTTATATATTCCACTGTCATTTATGTGAAATCAACATAAAAAAGCAATATAAAAAAAATGTAGTCAATTCCCACTTAGTTCGATAAAGAAAAATTTCATTTTAGTTACTTTTTATTAGATAATTACAGTTAATACAAAAAAATATATATTCATATGACAGAATCATACTACTAAGTGGCAAAATAGAAAAAACATACCTTGCAATTTTCCTTTTCCCTTTCTATATAGGGTGTTGGACTATTACATTTTTGTTAGTTTCTATTTATTCATTAATTAACTTAATTATTCCAAAAAATAGTATTGTAAAAAGAAATGACATTCTCAGAAATTAGGCCATCCCAGGTGGGATTCGAACCCACGACCGATGGATTAGAAGTCCAACGCACTATCCATTCGGCTACAGGGGCACAATGAACGATTTTTCTTTTTATATAGGGTGTCGGACTATTATTTTGTTTGCTACTTTTTATTCATTAATTTAATTTAATTAATGAATTCATATTTGAAAAACTGTATTAACATCAAATGTCATCCACTACAAATTTAAAAATTGTATTTTAACCTGAGTGGATGAATAAAAAGTACTAAATTAACGATTGAAAATTTGAACAAGATATATATATATGATGCATAGGGAGTGTGGGAACTGATAGTAGGAATTGAAAAGGCACGCATTTAGGAAACTAAAATTAAACAAAGTTTACACTAATTTTTATTTCGTATTTATTTCGTAGTAGTTTATTTTATTCTAACAAATCTATTTCGACCAGAGATTTACATTGCTTTAGCTGTTCTTTGCAACATAAACACAAATCATATGCGTAATAGTGAAAGCTACAAAATATAATGTTGTAACACACCCATTTATTGAAAAAATAAAGATGAGAAAAGCATATTTGTAAGCATATAGAGTAAGCATATTTGCTTCCTTAAACATCAGCAGATTCGAGAGACTGAAAATTCGGTATATCCTTATTTCTATTGATTTGACGTAGATTGGAATAGTGTAAGATGCTGTCGTTGTACAAATATTCATTTCATATTTTGCCTTCAGGCGATATCTGCTTTTGTGTACAAGGAAGATAATTATCAGACACGGATATGTTTCGAGATCACTTTCTGATTTTCCAGGTTGAACTTCGAGAATCCGAGAGCATGCATTTGATGCTCATAAATATTAGGACAAAGATATTGAAAATAAATTTAGAGAGACTCTATTATATGAGATACAATATTTTAAAACAAAATGGGAGCATATGTTTTACGAAAACTGTGTTTACAATATCAAATATTCTGCCTAACTGCTTAATAACTCGTTCTAATCAGCTACGTTCTATTGAAATTTTGTAAATGTAATACAGATATGTAGCTATATCATATGCTAAAATATGTTGCATAGTAAATTATAGTTAAAGAAAACTAAAAAATGTACTTTTATGGTTAATCGAACTATAAAGTAAAATAATAATTCTTAATATAAACATAAAATGATTAACGAGAAAATTAATGTTATTGTGATAAAAGCAAGGTCGATATCAATTGTTATAATTTCTTACTAGTTCTATTCAAAAATTCAGAGTAAGAGTCAAAATGTAGTACACACCACTAAAAATGTAGTTAGGCGTAGTACCCTACGCCTTTACCTTAATGACACTAATTTTCTCGTTAATCATTTTATTCTTATATTAAGAATTATTTTTTCACTTTTTAGTTCGATTATCTGTAAAAGCGTGTTTTTTTACTTTTTTTAAACTATAATTTATTTTTCATTTCTTAGTCCAGTGCTTCTCAAACTTTCTATATTTGTGACCCAATATTTAATCATAATTTTCATAGCGCCCCCCTTCCGCACTACAACGATGTATTGAATTCAAAATATAATATTTTGACGCTAAACCTACAATACGACTTAAACCTCTTAAGTGCCGCCGGCGTATATAAACGTCTCTCTCAGCCACAGCGTTGACTGCTTCGAACGTATATATACGTCTTCCCGAAGTACGAATTTTTCTGTGCTCTGCCAACCATTATGTTATTCTGAAGGCTCTAGAATGCAATAAAAGGACCTGAAGGCTTTGATATGCAATAAAAGGTTCTTGACAGTGTTTGCGAAGGATTTGCTTATTTATTCTTTTTCTGCCCCCCTCCCAACACATACTCTCGACTACGTGTTAAACCGTGGCTTTGAGGAGCGAATCAAGTCATTTTTAATCGACATTTAAGGGATTAATTATAAACCATACAAATTATCAAAATAAGTGTTATTTTTTGCACATAATTCCTAATTTTATATATAACAAGCCCATGGGGTCACTGATAACTATTAAACTTATTCTTAACTTAGTATTGTTAAACTAACTATAAAATGCATTCCGCAGTACTGACAAATTTATTAGTGTATTATATCAGTGTAATTGTGTGTATTTTGTTTTTTCATAATGTCAGAATGTATTTTGTTTGTTTACTTTCATTAAATTAATAATTTTTTAAAATAATCTTTAGGTTTCGACTTTTCAATATGCTCGCCCCCTTTGCAGGCTTATCAAGCCCCCCTAGGGGGAGTGCCCCACAGTTTGAGAAACACTGTTTTAGTCCAATCTACAATAAAAGTGTGCTTTTTACTTTTTTTAAACTATAATTTATTTATTTATTTCATTTTTTTAGTTCTATCAACTATAAAAGCGTGTTTCTTTTTTTTACTTTTTTGAACTATTCACTGATGAATTAATCTTAAATGCGTCATTTTTTTAGAATCTGGAATATCCATTGGCATCCTATCAGTGTTTCGATACGGCCTGGTTTGCAAAAATGTAGGATCTGCCAACTGAAGGAAATCTTTAAGACATAATTTTGAAACATTTAATGCGGTAGAAGGTGTAAAGTCAATGATATTTTTCACTAAAAGATCACTATTTGTATTAACCATGAGCGTTTTCTTTTTAGGGTTGTAAGTTAATCTTTTAGTCGCCAAATCTGAAAATGGGAAATCGTTAATCCTGACAATCAGGACATTAGAACAAAATTATTAAATTATTGCACTATCATCGGACCTTGACAAGTGTGCTAAATTTCGAATTAATCTGACCTTTTAAAGTGGGTAAAATTCGAGTTCAAAGATTCCGTTATATACAAGTGAAGCTAATAAAAGCGTGTTTCAAAATTACTGTATTTTC
Organism: Trichonephila inaurata madagascariensis; assembly: GCA_019973955.1. NCBI lineage: Eukaryota > Metazoa > Arthropoda > Arachnida > Araneae > Nephilidae > Trichonephila > Trichonephila inaurata. Next base: position 13,030 of record BMAV01026874.1, read on the forward strand.
ACTAACTATTAATTTTTTTAAAAAATTCATTGACCCAAATGGTTTTTCTTTTTTATTTGAAACATTTGATGTGTTAAATGAGTAATTTGCACGTAGATGTGACTCTCGTTTTTTCTAATTAACTTTATATACTTAGGGGCGTCAAAAAGCAAGGTAACAAGTCTATTCAGAACAAATGTTTATTTTAGAAAATGAAAAAAGAAATGTACTCCATGTAGAAAGTCACAGGTACTTATTATTTACTTACTTAGTCTCCATACTTATTAAGGCATTTTCTTCATGGGTACATCAAACGTTTGAAAACAGAATCGTAGAAATTAGCATCAATATAGTACAACCTCGTCAAGACTACTTACTGAACCTTACCATCAGTTCTGAAGTGCTGACCTCCCCAACGTTTCTTTAAATGTCCGAAAAGAAATAAATAATTTGGTGCGAAGTCGAGACCATAAGGAGGGTTGTCCAATACTTCCCACTGAAAAAACACCCATTTTTCATCTCAGACTTCTGTTCTGTGAAACACCCACTCGTCTTCGTGACATAACACTTGTAGCGTATTCCAGTTTTTCCAATTACTGATTAATTTCAACTGGAGAATTTATTTTAGGGTGAAAGAAGTATCGCACTTCATAATTCAACCTTGTACTATGTTTCTGTCAATGCAGCTGTCTTCTAAATGAGATTTAGTCATATTAATCTTGAACCAGCTTCATCTACCGGCACTGTTTAAATGCTGTGTTTGTCTTCGTTGTGCTTAGACAGATTTTTATTCTTTCTGATAACTTGTGCACCAGTCAGAGCTCTTATTATCTTACTGTTGTAAACTCTTATGTATGTATAAGATTTTCTTAAGAAAATTAGATCAAGGATTTTAATTGATTTATATTTTTCTACAATAGTTTTTGCAAAAATAAGGGTAGATCTGAAAGCAATTATGCAAAATATCGATTTCGAAATGATGACAGAAAACACAGAATCAATAAAACATTAATATAGTGGTTTTATATACGGAAAAGAAAAATGTTCCATTATAGTATTAGTCTATCTCTTTGCTTCTCAAACCTTCTCAACAACAATGTATTGAATGCAATAAAAATGTTCTTTCACGTAAAGCTACAATACGACTTTAATTATGAACCAAACAAATTATCAAGGTAAGTATTAAGATTGTTACATGACAAGCCCATCGAAGGTTCTAGTAATTATTAAATTTGTTTTTAATGTATTGATAAATTAATTATCAAAAACAATGTGCAGTACTGATACATTTATAAGAATGTTATATCGTTGTAAATATGAAGTGCAACAGTAGTAACAAAAAGTATAACGAATGATATTACTAGATTAACAATAAGTGCAACAAATAGTACTACTATATTAACAATAAATGAAATAACAGATACAACAATATTAACAATATGTGTAGTAAGGGATGCAACAATATTAACAATAGTTACAATACAAGTTACACAAACGTAAAAAATAGCGATGCAATACCATTTTTGTTGCAAATGCAATTATTGTTTAACTCAGTTTTATACAACTCTAACAAGCCGTAGAATTGGCTTAGTTAGGCTCTGATCTTGTAGCCCAAAGTTTGTACGTTCGACCCCTCCCCCTCCCCTATTTGGTGGATTTTCATGACACTAAAAATCAACAGCGTCCATATCGTATGATTATGCGTCATGTTAGAGATCAATAAAGTGCTTGGGTGATCTCAGCAAAAACAAGTCCTAGTACAATTGAGCATCGTCAGAGCTCGAGTAACTCCATCTCGGGAGGAAACAGGGCATTAAATTACATTGTGACAATTAGCATCCCCCTATATGATGCCACATTAAAAAGGGATATCAGTTCTCGGGGAATGTACTAGGTCTGCATTGGTAATTACCATTAAAAAAAAACAATTCTTACAATTTCTTGCAATGCGGAATACTGCAGCAATTTATTAACTGAATACTTTTATGTAAAAAAAACCACTATGAATATAACTACAATTTAGTACTAATATATTTTTTAACCCATCCAGGACCATGATCACATATATGTGATCACACGTTTCTCCTTCCAGGGCCCATGGTATTACATATGTGATTGCATTTTCCCTTCTCTGAGGCCCTTGATCACATCGGTGTGATCAGAGTTTGGAACGTTTTTATATTAATTTTTACACCATACTAATTGGCACTTAGTGTCCTTTTTTTTTTGAGTAATGTTTGAATTTTAATATATGCTTTCGGTTCCAAGTTTTTAAAATTAGATCCGGGATATTTACGAATGTAAGCAACTGCACATGTTTAGATTTTTTGAGAGAATCGGGCATTTAAGTATTTCTGATTCATTGCGCTCTGGATTTCTGTTTATATTTTGACTAAGTTGGAAAAAAGAGGAAAGCTGATTAGTGTATTGGGCATCAGACATTCATAATAATAGTTTCAGTTTTTATTTTATTTGTGTATTTCATAGAACAAACGCAATGATTCATTTTTAACGAAAAAGAATCTTGGTTCTTATACTGTGTGTGACTCATTTTTTATTCAGTAAGAACAAACGATTCTTTTTCGTTGATATCGCAATTACAGTTGCCAAAACCATAAAAACAGAAAACACAACACTAAAGTAATACTGAGAAAGGAAAAAACATTATAAGTATAAATTAAAAATAAAAAAAAACGATACACGTTAGCTGTTAAAAGATTTGTATCATTTATAGAGCCTCATCTTGTTTTTGTGAGAGTTGTGAAGCCTGTGGGGACCCCATTTCTACATTATCTACGCAACCTGTTTCTGTGGGGAAGAACGAAGTACCACTCAAATCATTCATTTTTAAAACCTGTTTATTAAGGTCTTAGCTTAAACACAATACGCAACAATAATAATTAAGTAAGTTGATCTAGAACGAGAATACGCAACACGTATTACCAAATAGTCGCGTATATGACCACTGAATCTAACTTTATAGGTTAATTTCTCTATCACTAATTTACTCTCTTTCCGTATAGTTTATATAAAACTGCTGACCGCTGTATCCTAGATAATTGACTACGTTCTGTATCTGTTCTGATGTGGCTTTAATCTGTCTGTATTCCTTATGGCCTTGAAACTACCTTTGGTTCGGCAGTACCGGCACGGCTAGGCTATTTCAAGGAGTTAGGTTTCTTCTAACTTTATCTCAAATCACTGTACAGCTAACTCTCCACTTAGCGACTTCACTTCCCACTTAACAATCACTTCTGCACATAGACATAAATCCGGACATAGCCTCCACTCTACTGCTAACTTCCAATATATATGTAATTCCTAATTTACATAACCACTTTCTTCTTCTTGAGTTGGTTGGAAAGAATTGCCATTTCAGCCCCAAAGAAACCCCAAGAGGACATTAAAAGAAATCGCGCTGAAAGCCCCGCCACAGAGTAAATCAGTGCTTCTCAAACTTTCAATTCTTGCGATCCAATATTTAATCATAATTTTCATCGCGCCCCCCTCTATACAATAACAATGTATTGAATTTGATAATAGGATAATTTGACGTTAAAGTTTCAATTCGACTTTAACGTCTTTAGTGCCACCGTCGTATATAAACGTCTCGCTCAGCCAAAGCGTAAATTGCCTGGACGTATATGTACGTTTTTCCAAAATACGAGCTTTTCTGCTCGCTGCTATCCATAAAATTATTCCAAAAGCTTTGGAATGTAATCGAAAGATCTTGCCAGTACTTACGAAGAAGTTACGTATTTGAGAGGATTAGCTTATTTATTCCCTTTCTCTCCTGCCCTCTCAAAAATACCACATGCGAATGCATACGTGCAAAACGGTGGCATTCGGGAGCGAATTGCGCAAATTTCAATCGTCAGTTAAGGGATTAATTATAAACAGTACAAATGATCAAGATAAGTTTTCTAATTTTAGCATATAATTTTATATAAGACAGGCCCTTGAGGTCACTGGTAATTAATAAACTTGTTCTTAACGTAGTACTGTTAAATTAGTTGTAAAATACATTGTGCAGAACTGATAAATGTTTAAGTATATTATATCAGTGTAAATATTTTGGTTTATTTTTTATTATGTCAGAATGTATTTTATTTGTGTTTACTTTCAATAAATTAATAATTTTTTTAAATAATCTTTTGTTTTCCACTTTTCCATATGCTCACGCCCCTCTATGGGGACGCGACCCACAGTTTGAAAAGCGCTGGAGTAAATGTATTGTTTAATATTTGCCAGATTTTACTTTGTAAGTTTTGCGTCTATTTTATATTAATCATCATGCAGCAAAGAGTCAAAAGAGTACTTTTTTTTTTATTAAAATGGAAACATTTTCTTTAAAATTAGCAATTGTTTTTTGAAATATAGCGAAAATGTTTATACTGTATATTCAGATATCATCAATTATAATTAAAAATGAATTTTTTAGCGTATTTGATTGCATTTAAGACTTTACATGAATTTTTAAATGAAATTAGGCTTAGTTCGCTCGGTACGGTGAGTGAGTATACCTGAGGGGGCGTGGGGGAACACTTCTTTCTATTTTCGCCGGTCCTGAAAGGGTTAAAAAGAGTTACATATTAAGAGAACCAAGACATGCTCGAAAGAGTAAAATGCTAAAATTAAGACCATTTGCTTATGAGACATATATCTTTTAAAATTTTCAATAGAGCTTAGATTTTTTTATGTTCTTAATAAAGATAATTTAATTATTCTGTAGAACCATAAAAAATAACTTTTTAGTTCAAAAGTTTTATTTCCTACTTAATTTAAGTAATACATAATTTTTGAGAACTCATAATATATACTTATGTTTAGGTTACATTTTTCATAATAGTATCTTCTTTTATACAAAATATTTTTACACATATATAAAACACAATACAGAAAATACAGTGAACCTATTTTTTAGTAACATTTTAGTATAGGTTCTGTACAAAAATTATGAAACTTTGAAATTTGGAAAATTTTTATTTTTCTGTTTTTTTTTAAGCATAAAACCATTTTTAAAAAATTAGGCACTATTTTAATAGGAATAAAAATTAGGTTCACTATATGCATAGGCAACTAGTATAGAAGTATCAAAAAATCTAGAATCATATAGTGCAGTAGTTTTTTTAAAAAATGTACCTAAATGCAAAAAAATATGCTTTTGAAAAAAAGTGAAAAAAATAATAAAAAAAAAAAAACATTGTTTTCACATATTATACACTTGAGTAGCATTTGCTTGCATATTTTTATATGCCTAATAATAATGCTTAATCATTTTCTAGAGAGAGTTTTAAATTCATATCTTTTTTCCCCTTTGATTTAGTTGACATGGACATAAATTTCGAGATCATGTAATACTTTCATGTAGGTACCACTTCTTACAAAAATATTTCTTAAATATACAAAACATTTTACACTTATATATATAAGGCAATATATCAAACATAATGAGCCAGATTTCTAATGAATTAATTGCATAATTTCTTTGAAAAAATCATAAAAGCTTAAAATGTTGAAAATCATAATTTTCTTTTTGCACATATAAATCTATTTTTTTAAGAAATTAGACATTATATACGAAAACATATTTGTTCACTATATACACATGTATCCTGTTTAAATATATTTATTATTCATTCAAATGAAAAAAAATCAAAAGCTTATATAGATCAAAACTACGCATTTAAAATATTTCAAAAGAGGCGTGGTCATTTGTTTACATTTTTAATTTTCATATTTTAGGGCTATTTTATCGATAAACATATAAGTATTATACATTTTTGATTAAGAAAAATATGCACTATTTTTTAGAACTAAAATTGAAAAATTGATTTTTTCAAAGTCTATGATGTCTTGGTTCTCTTAATACATAACATTATTTATATTTCTGTATTAACTTCTTGCAATTACAAAAATTTCATATCTAAAAACAATAAGTTATTTTTGTATGAATGCCATACTTTCTAACATTAAGAACTTGGTTATTTTGGTCATAAATCAAAGTTACTCTATACAAGAAAGTTAGAGGATTAAACTATATATTTTAAGCCAAAGATAAATCTGAATCTGTTGCCAGAATGTGTCTACAATTTTAAAATTTTTGCTTATTTGTAACAAAGTGTCTTTTCTCAGTTTTCATATTACATAGTTGTTGAATATTTGAGCTATCCTAGTTTTCTATATTCAAAAACATGTCAGAGTTCTATTTTCCATGAATCTTATAAAATATGCAGAATTTTATCGCTTCGTATGGGGAAAGAATTTTTCGAAGCATATTTTGTGGAAAAATGTGGAATGTGAAAACCCAGATTTTACCAATTTGTTTCCCAGTTTTTCTGTTTTTACCAGATTCTCCCCAGTTTTCATCTCTCTCTCATCTAACATATTTGAATTTCTTTTCTTTATTTCTGTAACACAAAATTGTAAGTTTATGTTTAATTTTCATTAACCTTTTATTGCTTAATAGTGTATCGCAGTTATCTTTCGTTTTTTTACTCTCGTTTTAACAGTCTTGAATGAAATATTTGTGCATTACGCACTCGCTTACATGGGTTTGGATGACAACATTGAAAATTATCATAAGTGTTTTAGGGACCATGGTGATATTAAACTCCTAAATTTTTGATGCTATATCCTAGTTTGAATTCTCTTCATGTCCAAATTATGAATTAGAGAGATATGAACAATATTTTTAAGTTTTTAATTCGCTTAGTGAATGTATTATACATTTATTCTCAATCGTAAAATGCTATTTTCTAATGGAAGTAAAAATTAAAATAAATACATTTCGCTTCTAACTTAAGGAGTGTCCACAGTAGTGGTCAAGGTAAGGGACAAGTGGTCGACTTGTCATGAGTTGGAGCCTGGTACCGCTAAAGACACGTCATGTAGTGGGCGATTCACTTTAAATATGTCAAGGCTCAAACGCCCTCTTGTTGGTGTAGTGTGGGAGTTAGAAGAGAGGGTGTAAGCTCAGGTGTCATCCTCGTCACTTGACCCTGGATCAAAATTTCGAGATCCGTCTAAATATCAACGTTAATATTCACTCACTCATTATTATTTTTGAAGTGTTACCGCATTATACATGACTGATATTTTAAAAAACATTTTATAAAATTTGCAATATTTTCGTTACAGGTAGAATTGTTTTAGAAACACAAGTTTAAAAAAATTATTTCCCTTTACTTCAATGCATAGTTAAATTTTTATTTGCTTAAGTTCAGGAAACGTTTTGAAGTGAGAAAAAAAGATATCTTTCATTTGTTACACATTTATGTTTCTTTTCATCGCAATACTTTTATTCAATTCCTACTATTATAGTTTACAGTCTCCCTATATAAATTCATCTTGTTCAAATTTTCAATCCTTAACGAAATACTTTCTATTTATCCATACAAGCTCAAATATATTTTTTAAAACTTGTAGTGGGTGACACTTGATGTTAATACAATTCTTTTCAAATATTAATTCATTAATTACAAAAAAATGAATAAATAGTGACAAACAAAAGCAGACCGCTTGCCTATGTGGAAAACGGTGATATTGAAGAGTGAATCGCGTAACTTTTTATCGGCAGTTGAGGGATTAGTTATAAGCTGCCCCCCAAAAATTATCCAAGATAAGTTTTAATTTTTGTATATAATTTTATATATGACAAGTCCATGGGGTACCTGGAAATTATTAAACTTGTGCTTATAGTATTGTTAAATTAATTATGAAGTACATTGAGAGCAGAACTAATACATTTACTAGTTCATTAGATCAGTGTAAATGTATGTTTTACTTTTTATTATGTCAGAATGTATTTTGTTCGTTTACTTTCAGCAACTTAATAATTTTTTTTAAAATAACCTTTTGTTTACGACTTTTCAATATGCTCACGTCCCTCAGTGGGACACGCCCCACAGTTTCAGAAACGCTGTTGTAACCCTTTAACTGCTGATTAAAAGTTATGCGATTTGCACCCCAGTGACACAGTTTGTCACAAAGGCGAGCACAAGCGGTGTATTCGGGGGAATGGAAAATGCATAAATAAGCAAAAGTTCCTCCGAAATAAGTAATTCCTTCACAAACACTTTCAAGGCCGCTTTATTGCATTCCACACCCTTAGGAAAAGTTTTACTGATAGCAGCGTAAAGAAAAGAATCGTATTTCGGTAGAACGTATATATACGTCCAGGGCACTCGACGCATCGGTTGAACGAGACGAATTTATACGCCGGGGCCAGTTAAGGGGTTAAACTAATAGTGTATTTAACTATCATTCTAAGTTTTGCAATTAGAATGATTTACCATTAAATTTGGCCGCCACTCGAAAACAAAATATAACTCTTGCTTTTAAACAACAACTTTAATTTAGAGTAAAACGATTTAGAACAAACGCCAGCACCTTCGTGCGGCGAGAACCTCTCCCTAGAGAAAGACAGAACAGCAACAAAGTATTCCACACAGAATAGATTACACAAACAACTCAAAACAAAACAAAACGATGCCATCGCGAAAGGGGTAAATACAGTTGACGGCGTTGGTAACAATTACTAGAATAAAACTACTTATTTTACAGAAAATACATATAAAATAGTAATTGTAAATAATAATAAGAATTGAATACTTATTAAATATAGCATATAAATGAAGATACAAAGCATATTAATATTAAAAATATAGTTTGAATAATAATAAAAGTACAGAATAATAATAAATACATTTCCATCCAAACATAGTTCATTAGTCGAAAACTTTTTATCTCGTAAAAAAAGCGCTCACAAACTAAAAGAAAAATAAACTTAAACAATTAATTTATTTGAAAAAGTTAAATATTTATTGAAAAGTTTACGTTATGAAAACATTTTATGCATTTGAAAAATCGGTGTTTGTGTGTAAATATGTAAATTCCCAGTACTTTATATATATTGCGCAGATTCATCGATTAAAACAAATTCCAATAATATGTAATTAAAAAGCAATAAAAAATCCATTACATACTGGGATATCAACATTAAAATTAACAAGCATGATATTTAGATTTAAGTCAAATTACTTAAACGAAAAAAGATTGAAAACTTTAAAAATTTTGGAATTCATAAGAAATATTTGTTGCTACAAATATGTTTTCATCCATTATTTTTTTAAAAAAAAAATGCTTGTAAATCACAATAAAACTCACACGAGAACAATTGGAGCTTCTTTAACTTATGCTTAAAAATAAAGTATTCAATCAAAAAATACTTTTTTTTCAATGAAATATTTTTTTTTAAGATATAGGTAAATATTTTCGATCTTTATACACAAATAAATAGCCTGCAATCATAAATACAATATGCATAGTTAAAATAATTATTGTAAGATAATTCATTCACAAAAACAATTTTGACAGTTAGAAGGTCGATATATTCTTGTACAGACAAATATTGCATATTTCAATATTATACTGAGCACGAATGGAATATAATTGCACCAAATTTTTAGAAAATCACAGATATAAATACGCTTTGACAAACGTCATTTGTTATCTGTTAATTATATTTCATTTTAGAATATAAAACAATTCAATATATTAACTTCCATGACTTTTCAGTATTACACTAATGTGATTACTTTTAATATTATAATAAAATTCGTATAGTTGTTATAAATTATGTTACTTTATATATTTGAAGATACTACATTGAATCTTTTGAAGGTAATCAATTTCAAATAAGAGTCCTTTTATGTAATCATTATACCCCTTTATTTTACTACGATTTCAAATTTAAATATAGAAAGTATAATCACAATTTATATACCTCGTATTTATAATTTGCAATTTATGTTAATTTTCTTAAAGAAATATAGTTACAAATGTTAATTTTATATTCGAACATTTTTCTATGCGGTGATAAATTCCTACGCAATTTCCCTCTAAAATATTTCAATACATGTTGGAAATTTCCCTTAGATTTATTTTAAAAATATATCCCTAAATAAAAGCATGGATTGATTATGATAATGACCTAGTTTCTTGGGCTTCTTTCTCTCTTTAATTTAATGCTGTGTGATTAGATTCCTTTTCTATTTTACATAAATTTAATTTCTTGCTTAATTTTGTCTTACATGTAGCTGCTGTTATATTTAGAATTCTTATATTAACGAAATAAATTTAATATATTTATTGAGGGAAGAAGCTCATGTTTTCCCTCCGTAATTATTTAAAGTGCTTGTCTTGAGGATCAGCTTCAAGCTTTTATATAGCCAAACGTAGTTTGCAATATTTATTGAAAAATGGCTCCCTTATTAAGCACAGTTTTAAGGACTTTGTTAAAGGAAATTGTAATACTTATTTATCTTAAATAGACAAAATATTTTCAAACTAAGCTTTTAATATTCAGAGATTTCGTAAATAGTATTTGATACTTTGTTTAAATTCTTACTATATTTAAAAACATATACAGTAGAACCTGTTTTTGTGCGGTCTTTTTTTATGCGATTATCTTGTGTGTGTGCGATTTCTTATGTGCGATCTTCTTTTATGCGGTGTATGAATTTCAATGACTTTGGTGTCACTGTAATATTTCCTATCTATTTACTAGTGACGTATCGAAGAATATTAGGCCCCCTCCCCCCTGAAAGTTAGGTTTCGCCTTTAATATTTTGTAAATTAGGTAAATACGTATTTAGCGTTAGTCAGGCCTTGGGCCCCTAGAGTCCTACCCTCTTCCGTGATGCGGGGGTGTACGTTACTCCACAGACATGTAGACACTTCAAGACGCTCTATTTATTTGTTACAGTCTCTCGACAATGTGCATTCAGTTGCTTTCTCTCAACGCTCCAGCAGCCCGCGCTTGATTGAAGACGAAACTTTCAATGATATTATCCATAATTTGATAGAATATGAAGATGGACAAGAAGAACTGGATTCTTTAAGAGCGGATAAAAATATGCAGGGATCCAGCTTTCCCCAACAAATTGGAAAAGCATTTTCTTAAAATAAATACCAATTAAAAAAGAAGTATAATATTCCAAAAAGGGCTTCAATCATCTATATCTGGTTATCGTGACATTTACAAGCAACTGACCACCCGACCTACGACCAAAAACTTATCTCTCATTTTATGTTGCCAAAAAGAAAATCAATTGAAATTATAACTTCAAGTGACGAAGCGATTTTGAACTTATTCATTACAGTGTTTTGGGTTACGATGAGTAGCAATGAATTAATTATATATGTGCATTTTGAAAACTTATCCGTGTATACAATGAGAAACTATAAGTTTTTAAAATGTTTCCATGCGTAATATTTAATTATTTATTTTGTTATGGAAGTATTCTTACATAAATTTCGTAAATAATTGGCATATTTTATAAATGCGTCTTTTTTTATGCGGTCCCTATCCACCGCATAAAAAAACATTTTTTTTGTAGTATTTACACGAATTAGTTTGTAATATGTAAGAATTTATGAAATTTGTGAATATTTTTTGTGTGTTTTTTATGCGGTCCCTATCTACCGCACAGAAACATGTTCAACTGTATAAGGTAATTCAGGGAGAAATGCAAGTTCGTTAATAGTACTGTTATGCGTCGATAGATAGCAATACTGGGCAACGAGTGAAGAGTTTGGTTCTACATTAAGTGTGACTTGTGAATTTATTTGTACTAATTGTCTTTAATCGGCGTTATTTTTAGATCTCGTGAACATTTAAACAAATTTTATAACTTTTATAATATTCCGTTCCTCATATTTAAAGTTTATAAACGCACTTGTTATTTTAAATAAGGTATTAGCAATATAAGTGAGTTACGCATTATGTTACACGAACGATGCATGTAGAGGCAGCCATAACGCAGTAGCAAATAAGGAAAT
>BMAV01026874.1:44839-57817 GCA_019973955.1 Trichonephila inaurata madagascariensis
CCCCCTCAATACATCGCATACACGTGCCTACGTGGAAAACGGTTGGAATTGGGATATGAATCCCGTAACTTTCTATCGGCAGTTAAGGGATTAATTAAAATCAGTACAAATTATCAAGATAAATGTTAATTTTTGTATTTAGTTTTATATATAACAATCTCACACACATGGGGTCACTGGTAATCATTAAATTTGTTCTTAACTTTGTACCGTTAAATTAATTATAAAATACATTTTGTAGCACTGATACATTTATGAATGTAATATATCAATGTAAATGTGTATTTTATTTTTTTTATTATGTGTCAGAATGTAATTAATAATTTACTGAAGGTAAACAAACAAATTTAATTAAATACAATTTTGTTTCCCACTTTTCAATATGATCGCGCCCCCCTCATAGAGTTGTCACGGTTCCCAAGCGGGGCGAGCCCCATAGTTTGAGAAACACTGATCTAGAGAGAAAATAGAGAAGGAATATTGAGTAATAGAAGCAAATATGCATAAGATGCTACATGTTACATCAGTGGTGTCAAACTCCCAGCACACACCAAAAATTTCTACGGCTTTGCCAGTATATCGGCACAAACAACAATATGTAATAATAATTCTAATTTTCTCCCGAAATAGGAAAGATAGTAGCAGAGAAGAGATGTTAAGTATCAGGACCAGGGGCGTATCTACCGCCGTATCAGCCGTATCAATGATACGGGGCCCCCAGGCTACAGGGACCCCGAAGGAGTTTTGATACGGGGTCCATTCAGAACTAGCTATGCCAGTGATGACGTAATATTAAATTTTTCTTGTTCTTTATTTGTGTTTATTATAATGCATTACTCGAAATAAACTTAGGCTTCCATGAATATTGATTTTTTCGTGGCTTCCCTAAGGTTCAACCTTGTTTATTTGGCCCAAATTGACCTTTGGGTTGTGTGTGTGTGTGGATACCCTTGTGTTACTTAGATATAGGTATAAACAAGTAATATTAAGTCAATTCTTATACTTAGATCAACAAAGAAAAATGTTTTTTAGTTACTTTTTATTAAGTAATTACAGTTAATACAAATATGTATATACATGTGACAGAATCACAATATACAGTGGCAAAATAGAGAGTGAATTTCCTTGCAATAATCAATGTATCATGTCGCCATCTATTGCCTTCATTCGGAACGAATTTAATATTTTCTCCCAGATAAACTATAATTAATTAATTTAGTTTAAATTAATCAATTAATATTTGAAAAAAAACTGCATTCACATAAAGTGTCATCCTCTACAAGTTTAAAAAACGTATTTGAACTAGTGTGTGTGTGATTGGATGAATAAAAAGTACTTTATTAAAGATTGAAAATTTGAACAAGATATATATATAAATAAATATATATATAGAGAGAGAGAGAGTGAACTAATAGTAGAAATTGTGAAAAAATGACTATTTTTAACAAATAAAATATGATGTAACCTTTCATATAAATATTAAAGAAGTAAAATATTTTATGTAGTTTTTAAGCACGTACGTCACACTTCAAAGCATGATACAGACTATTGGAGAGACGCCTTACCAATTCTAATTCACTGCCAATAAGAGGAACGACACCTGTGCCGGCACCTCTCTTTCGAAACTTTCACATCATACTAATAGGAAAATTTTAAGCCTCAACGTGCATCAGCCCCTCTACTAGGGCTTCTTTCCCGGGATCACGGGAAATCATAAGATTTCTGAACTTTTTCTATTCCCGGGAATTATATAATTCATTTCCGGGATTTAACAGGAATCACGCGTGGCTTCAATATTTTGTTGGCAATGCTTGAAAGATTTTAAGAAATAAAGTCAGCAATTTTAAAAGCATAAATGGATTTTAAAAAATTACAAATGATGGCCAATGTAAAGTTTGAAACTGTGACTACAATTGTAGCAGCCAGCAAAAATTGGCTTAGAAAAATTATTTAGTCAAATGCAACTTTGCTAACTGCAAAAGGTGTATTTTCTTTCGTTATTGGAGAATTGAACGAACAAAATTCAGAATTTTTGCAAAAAATATGAAATATTCTCTAATCCAAAGAATTAGTGAGAGACGCAACGTTAATTTAATAGGATTAATGCAATACCTGAATTTTGGGAGAAAATGCGAAGCAGCTGCAGTTACTGTCGATATTTCGCGATTGCCTGGTAAAAATTGTTTGGTTAGACAAGCGTAAATGATAGGTACAAGACTTTTCTGCAAAGAAGAGGAATCAATTTCCACCTCTTCGCACTCAGAAGAAGAGATCATGGAGATTTTGAAAGAAAATCCTATGACGTTGGCTGAAAAATTAAAGAAAGCAATTTACTCTTAAACAAAAGCTTTGTATTGTTCAACTCAAAAAAGTACTAGTTTCAACAAAATCATAAGACAAGAGATGCAGTTGTTGGACTCGACTGAAAATACATCACTAAACTTTATAAAACTAGGTGAGGCTTTAAAAACAATTCCTCCAACGTCAGTTGAAGCCGAGAGAGCATTTTCTACTGCCGAATTGTTCACCGCAAAGCTTAGAACAAGGCTGAGTGATAAAAGTACAAATTGCTTATGCCTTCTGAAATCCTATTTTGAAAATGAATAATCAATTCATTATATATTTATAATTTTAAGCCATTATATAAATAAGTACTAATTTTGGAATTTATATGTATCCTTATTTTGTTTAATTATTATTGATTTTGTTTAAAAATAACTTGTTTTTGAATTTTTCGAAATGTTGATGTATTTCCGGGAACGACAACTACATTCCCTAGAAAGGAAAACCCCGGAAAATCAGAAACCCTACCCTCTACACGTTGGGTCTTTAGTGGCACTTGAGAGACTTTCCGAACTTCTGCAGGAAAGTTTTTTTCACCAGAAATTCTGACGATTCAAGAGTTACTCCAAAGAATCTTTCCTTCTTTAAACTTCTCTTTATAAAGAGAAAATATTATCAAAAAATGTATTTTGTGACATTGAAACCTACTTTTATCTTTTGATAAAAAAATGAATAATATTTTCGTTTAATCTTTTACTTTCAGTCAACAGACCTGTCTTTTCGAAAGTTTACTTTAGTCGTAGTATTTCAAGAGTTCTTTCAAGTACTCTACATAATGTATACGGATATTTTTTTTTCTCTTTCGCCTTATGAGATGGCACAGCTCTCCAGGGAAAAATTTAAAACTTTATTCATAGCTGTGTAATCGGATTTCATGAGGTTGGAAAATGCACGCTTCTAATAAAAACAGTTTAACATGTTACTTTTCTGAAGTGTTTGTTTTTTGGAAGATCTCATTACAGTCGCTAAAAAGCTATTATTCGTCGAGATTGAAACTCTAAACTTTAAAAAAAAAATTAAAGAGCCATGCTTTGTGGTAAAATGGTACACTTTCTCTAAAGAAATTCTTAAATTGCATTAAAATCATATTGATATAAAATTATCAGACATCTTCACTAAAAATAAAAAAATCGATTCACATTGAAGTATTTACAGGAGGAACAGAATTAGTTTATTTCTGCTTATTTTTTAAAATAAATATCAATAAAACCATTTTCTTTTAGAAATATACATTTAAGAGCTATACAAGTTAAAACAATTTGATCATTTTTATAGATCATTTTCTTCCTCTTAAGACGTTATTAAAAACAGATTAGAATTAAATAGAAAAGAAACGAAAAAGTAAGCGTGATCTTTTACAGAAAACTAACTAAAAATGACCATAAAAATTAAAGCTACTTTAAATTTAATCAGAAATATTTTTAAAAACAATAGAAAATTTTTAATGAGTGTTAATTTTAATTTTACAAAAAAATCCAAAATAAAATTGTCAAAAAGGTAGCATTTTGGTTTAGAATATTTCTGAAGCTTTTCTGTTGAGTTATACTTTATATACATAAAGGAGCATTAATTGTACATAAATTTTCTTGTAAATTTGATAATATTTCTATGGAAATATTATCAGAAAAAAAAACGAAATTATATTTCTTAAGCGAATATATTCTAAGCAAATATTTCTTAAACGAATAAACGAATTCTATTTCTTAAATTTTATCTCGGCTCTTCATAGTTAAAAAGTTATTTCCAAGTGCAGGCTTTAGACCAGATGATATAAAATATATCCAATAATTTCTAAGCTGAGATTGGCTTACAATTAAAAGTATTATTCCATAAAAAAAGGCTTAGCAATTGGTAAATCCTGCGCTACCAAGCTTTTTTTACAATCATTATAACATGAACAATACTTGGAATAAACAATTAACAACTTCAGTGCTTATTGTCAGATAGATCAGAATAGTTATTATGCAGTACTTCTACGGAACAAATCATGCTCATATAGTTTGGTTAATATAAAAGCTTAGCAGCCATATATTTTAAAAGCTACACAAGTACCCTACAAATCTCACATTTACCGAAAAAAAATTTTGTTGCATCTTCTTGTGGCTTATATCACTGAGAAGCTTGCCCCCAAATTTCAGATCTGTTAACAAAACAGTTTTCTGAGCTAATGTTTTGGTTTCGGTTTCTTTTTAAAGAATTTCCCCACAATTAAATTGGATTAATTAAAACTATTTTTTGAGCACGATCAATTTTTTTAGCGTGAAAGGTTTATTAATCCCAATTTTCATTAATAAAACCATTTCTGCTTCATTATGTTTTGAGCTTTTTGAATTCTCATAATTAATGTCTTAAAATTGATTTCAAGGGCAATTTTTGGTTATAAAATATAGTTTATATAACTTAAAAGTTTTATCATTCATTTTTTCCTGTTGAGAAAATGACATGGCCAAAACATTCTCAGATAGCTATGAGAAACAATGTTTTAAAGCGATGGAATAGTATTGAAAATGTGATGTATCTAAAAATCAAGTCTTCAGCTGATACTGCATTAAGACTTCCGAATACAAGTATTCTGAATTCAAGCATTGCAGATAAAACTGAATATTTCCTTTATGTACCAAACTATATTATAGTAAACTATATTTTAGTATTTTAAATTCTTACAACAAAAGCTAAAACTTCCTAAACTGCCCGATCTAAAACTGAAAAAAATTAAATTTTATGAACAAACCTGGCTACTTGTAGCATAAGTTAGTAGTATTATTATTTTGTACATAAATGCTTTGTGCTTCAGAACTTTTGGAAAATATTAGAAGCTGAATAAAAACTGTCTTGGAAACAAATGCTATCAATATTAGGCAAAAATATATTTTGAAATTAAAAATATTATTTTCAGTCATATTTAATTAAAGTAGTGTTTTAACACAGATCACACACACACACATACATTTAAAAATAACATATTAAAAATTAGAACTTTACAGGCCTTAAAAGATTTGGTTTATGTTTTTATAAACTTTAAATGCGTTTTTCTCGAACTTTTAATTTTGAAGATGTAGGTGTTTTCTATTCCCTAAGACTTTTTTTTCTATTCATCATAGGGCCTTGAAATTTTTTGTAAATACTTCCAATAATATGTTCCATAAGAGCTTGCATGGATTTAGAGTTGATGTCTCTAGTTATTTTTTTTAAATGCTAAATTTTTATTTTAAAAATTTACGTATTTTTTTCCAGGTTTTTCTAGAAAAATAATTATTAAAACTCAACAAGGGGATAGATTTTCAAATCCATACTAATTTATATTTTCAATAATCTAAGAAACATAAATAACTCAAAAAGACAAAAATTTTTAAAAAATTTAGCATTTTATAAGAATTTGAAAAACTTCAAACAATTCCTAAATTTTTAAAATTGTAAAACAATGTCTAGCCAAACTAACTTTTTTACTTTCTAGTAACATAATCTGGAAATATAAAACATAAATTATTTAAACTGTTACTGCCTCCAAAAAAGTTTTTTGAAAAGAGGTACCTTGTAGCCTTAATGCTTTTCGTTTTAAATAATTCCTGCTGTCGTTCCAAGTACAGTAGAACGTCGTTTATCCGAATGTTTATTATCCGGAGCATCAAATATCCGAACCAGTTTTTTTGTTTGTTTGTTTGTTTTTTTGTCAACTACATGTACTGTATATGAATACGTTTTTGAAAAGTGCAATGCTCAACAGTTATTTCGCGTGAGGCCAAAAGTGACAGGAAAACTAAAGGTTTAGGGATATTTGGGGAATTTCAGTTATGTGATTTGGTAATCAAATGGTCAATGACGACTACAGGGAGGAGATTACCAACTTTGTTCAATCGATCCCAGGATTTCAAGAATGCGATGAAGAAGATGTAGAAACCTGGATAGCATGCGATGCAAAAGACTGTGGATTTCAAATGCTAAATGATGACTATATTGTGATTTCCGTGCAAGAAGAATCCGACCCTGTCGACGATGAAATGGATGAAGACGAGAACAACACAACGAAAGTAGCAAGGATGCATCAAATGATGACGCGTTTTCGGTCTTAGAGACAGGCATGAAGTGGTATGAACAACAATCAGAGTGCTGTCCTATTCAACTACTGCCTCTCAAGAGAATCGACCTTGCAGAGAAAAAACGAAGGTGTACAATGGTATCGCGAAAATTGAATGATTATTTTCCACAATAAAGGTAAAATTGCGACATTTTGCACCTAATTTGCTTTTTCTTCAAGCACGTTTCCCGCATGTGATGATTTTCAATATTCGTATAGTGTCCAGTTTCATATACTGCATGGATTGCGTTCGGTTTTCGGTTATCCGAACAATCAAGTATCTGAACAGTGTCTGGTCCCAATTGATTCGGATAAACGACATTCTACTGCAGAATGTAGCATTATTTATGAAGTTACCTAAAAAAGTTAGTTGGGTGCTACAGATTTATTTTCCATAGAGAATTTCTAATATAATATGTATTGTATCTATATATTTTCGACTCCATAATAAGTCTTACTCTAATTATAGATTTCCTAATGAGTATTTTTAGTTTTTCTTATAATTTTATCATGTAATAAATTTCTAACAACACAGTACAGAATAAGGATCTAGTAGACAATCTTTCACAGGTCGAGAATTTTACTAAAATAAACTTGTGATTTATTTACTATTATAATTAACTTTACTTAAGACAGCTTTCATCCGATAAACCCATAATTAAACCAAATAAAACAAAATCGTGTAGTTAAAATGAATGCGAAGTTCAATATTTACGCGATAGATTAAAGTTATCTCATAAGGGTTCAAAATTAACACATGGGCATGTTTTTTCTACATGTAATTCGTCGTTATTATGAGTAATTTTATTAGTAGTACATTTTTACTTAATTAAAACAAAGGGTAATATATATATATATATATATATATCGTCGGCATAGTTATCAGAATGCGTAACTCCATCTGGGGTGCTAATTTGATATCGCAGTGCTCCACGCCAAGCTGTTGTTTCTGTTCGCCAAGATGAGCGATAACATTACAATATGGTCACCTTGATATTTGTGTATGTGTATCATCATTTGTATCGTTTGGAGCGAGTAAGGAATCGCGCCAAACAGCGTTTTGTGTGCAACATTCGTATATCGAATTAGTTTCCTTTGTGGAGCTACGCATTCTTATAAATAGGCCGACTATATATAGAAAGAGAGAGAGATATGTTGTCTTGTTACTTCTGATTCCGAAACAACCACACAACAATAGGATTTCAAAATCAGCATGTTGAGGGCCTTGCTGTGAAGATTATATTATTACACACTTTTCTCAAAGTTTACATTTTTTCCACACACATCATAAGCATCTTATACATGTAAAAATTCCAACAATTTTGACAACAAACCAAATTAGAGCCAACCATGTTTGATTGAGATCTATCTTTGTACGCTGGTTTACAGGATGCGCTTATATATAATTTGAATTTTTAACTAATGAAAAGAGTAACTTTTCATTACATTCGAGACTCTTTACTCTCTTGGAAAAACCAAGAGTAGAATTTTGGGTAAGTTCTTTTTTAAGGAATTCTTTGCTTAGAATTCTGCTTTAGGATCTTAGAAGAATTTGTTGCAAAATAGTAGTTGGTTGCTTTCTCATACTTTTCGTGAATTTTTATACATTTTATTTGGTTTCCCTACCGAGTTCCAAAGGGGAAAAGTTGGTGATTTCAAACTAGTTTAACCCCACTTATTCGGTCCTAAGTCCGACATTGCTTTTTGACTAAAAATGCTCCTTTTTGAATTTCTTTTATTGGATTGTTTTTTTATTTATTTCTTCTATGTTTATTTATGTTAATTGTTTTTTATATTTTTTTATTATTATTATTTTTGATACATTATATAAATTTCATTCATATGTATATATTAGGGGGACCCAAAAGTAATGTCGTTTTTGCAGATGTCAATGCTGCTTTACCATTTATGAGCTCATTTCGTAGTTGAAAGTCGTGCTAGAGACATTTCAAAGTTAAAGTGGCTTACTTGTTTAGTTGTGAAAACCTAAACCTTAAATTTTCTTTCCTCATTTTGAGTGAAATGGCTAACCAAATACCAGAAGAGATTCATATCCGCCATTGCATGCTTTTGGAGTTTCACAAGGGTAGTAATGCAACAGCTGCTACCAAAAACATTTGCGATGTTTACCCAAGTGCCTTAGATGTTCGTAAATGCCAAAGGTGTTTTTCTAAGTTCAGATCCGGTAATTTCGATCTTTCCGACTCAGATCGATCAGAAAAACCACCAACAACTTTAGACAATGACGTTATTAAGAGCGCAAGTGGAAGCAAATCCGTGTCAATCCAATGCTCTGAACCAACCTTGGTCGACCATCCAAGAACATTTGCAACAGATTGGCAAAACAACCAGAGCAGGTGTTTGGGTTTCGCATAGTCTGTCTGAAGAAAACAGAGCTAACCGATCTACGACATGCAACTTATTGCTTCAACGGTACAATATAGAATCGTCATTTGATCGTTTGATCACTGCAGATGAAAAATAGGTCCTTTATGATAATCCAAAACGCAAAAGACAGTAGCTCTCTCCGAATGAACCACCACGAAGGACTGCTAAGCCAGGTTTATATACAAAAAAGAGGCACTTTTGTGTGTTTGGAGGGGTATTCGTGGAATCGTCCATTTTGAAGTGATTAAACCTGGAGAAACTGCTAATGCAGACCTTTATTTTGAACAATTATATCGACTAAATCATTAAATGAAAAGTATACAGTGATTATCAATAGAAAAGGCGTTATTTTGCTACACGATAATGCAAGACCGCACTGCGCAAGAAAAACGCTGGAAAAAATTAATGGATTGGAGTGGGAGGTATTGCCTCACCCACCACACTCGCCTGACATTGCGCCAACGGATTTCCATTTATTCCGTTCAAAATGCAACACTTTTTAACAAACAAAAAATTTCAAATTTTGGATGATATGAAAAATGCCATCTCCAGATATTTTACTGAAAAACCAATTGATTTTTATCGATCCGGCATCGAAAATTTGCATACTAGATTTGCACAAGGTTGTTGCCAATGAGGGTGATTACATCATTGACTAAAAAGAAAAACTTGTAAGAAATTTGTTTATTCGAATTTACTGTAAAAAAACGACATAGTTTTCTGGGACCCCTAATATATATATATATATATATATATATATATATATTATATATAAGTGTGTGTATATGTATATATATATATAAATGCAAATATATATATATATATATATAGAGAGAGAGAGAGAGAGAGAGAGACAGAAAGAGAGTAAATGATTATATTTCATTTGCTTCAAGAATTTTTGGAAGAAACTTAACAGTTCATTGGGTATATAATTGTAATTAAAATGATTTAAAAAGATTCGTTACTGAAAAATTTTGTGATGGATGATATATACTTCATAACGTAGTAGAATGTAATTTTATAAATTTAATTTTACATCCCAATGATCTAAGTAATAGCTACCTGGAATTACACAAGAATTTTTTACTATCAGTTTTTAAAAGGTTAACTCTCAATAATTCGCATTCAACAACATTTGGTGAAAAGAATTTCATGAGAGAGTCAAGATGAATAAATCACAGAGGGAATAGAAAAAAAGAAAACTGCTCCTGATTGAATCTCAAATGTGGCTTAATATTCACAAATTCATCTCGATCTTCTTTATTTGCATGATGTGTATTTGAATTTTAATCCAAATTTTCGCTATAAAAAAATTGTAATAGAAAATCTCAGTAATTCTTAAAATTTTTTTGTATGTACCTGCTTAAATTACAATACATCTTTACGTCTATTAAAATAACAAAAATATTTTATATACAGTTAATGTTGTCTTACAAAAAGTAATATGTATTATGTAAACCTAAAAAATAAATTCTTTAAAAATTTTAATTGAGATTTTAAGTTTTTAACGAAAATTATTCATTTTTATATTCATGACCTAAACGTATTTATATCATTCCTTATTATAAAAGATGGACTATAAACACTATATATATGCAGTGTATATTATAAATAGGAATACTAATATATTGGGTTTTAAAAGTTAGTGAACTTCAATGAAAACTGAAAAAAAAAACCTTTAGTAAAAAATTGTACATATATATGTGATAACTTAAATTGATATCTAATGGTAATTCTAACCTACTTTATTTATAACATCTAATTCATGAATCCTAATAACCTATTTCGAAACGCGTCACTATTTTTTTTTTTAAAAACATTAAAAACATTATGTTGGTATATTCATTACTAATGCTTGATACATTGAATTTTTGATAGATTTATGGGCGATTCCAAGAAATATAAGATCCTTAATTGTTTTTATGCGCTTTACTAACAGGAATTTAATATTATCTAAACAATTATGAGAGAGAGAGAAAAATTTCTATAAATAACTAGTTATTCCCTTCGCCTAAAAACGTAACGGTATTTTTCATAATTTTTTCCCTTATTCTTCCCTATATATAAAAAATTGATACTATTTGAATAATTCTTTCTTGTGTCTTCATGATGTAACTATCGCGTCACTTTGCTCTTTGTTTCTTTGTCTTTATCTTCGTCAAAGTGTATAGCGCGCGAGTATTTTTATGCTGCATGATTTCTGTTTTGTGTTTAAGATATTTATGTTTGTGCGTCTCTACATGTTTAATAAAACTGATTTCTTGTCATAAAGGACTACCTGGTCAATGCAACATCAACAAGGGACTAATTAATCTTCCTTACCACTATCCAGGATTACGAAAATTACAATATATATATATATATATATAGCAAATGTAAATCAAAGAAATTGCTCAAAGACACATAAGAATTACGCATAAACATGAAAAAAATAGGTATTATATTTTCTACAGCTAAAGCCTTACGTCACATTCAGATATTGTTAACGAAATATTATTTAAATAAAAAAAAATGGAAAATTTCGAGAAATGATGACGCTTTTTAAGAAAATAAATATAAACAAGTGATCTTGTGAATAAAGCCTTCTCAAATCTTGACAAAAATTTTACAGAGTCAATTCATGAATTCAATAGAGTTATAGACTATGATGTGTAATTGCTTTGGTAATGTCTCCATTAAGGTATCCAGTACCACTAAAGACCCCGTGTAGGGCAGCGATGCACGTTAAATCTGTCGAGAGCTGAAACGTCCTCCCGTTGGTGTGGTGTGGAAGTTAGGAGAGGGGGGTGCCAGCTCAGGTGTCGACCACGTCACTTGACCATGGTTCAAAATGACGTGGTCCGTCACCAAAAGCCCTCGTGTAGCTAAAACAGTGCGACGTTAATAATCAATCAATCAACCATGAAGGTATCCGAGTACGTTCGGAACCGTGATTTTAAAAAACCGCATAAATGGATAATTTTCATTATATTTAGTGTCAACTATATTAGAACCCATGTATAAAATTGTTTTGACATTTTGACGAAAAAAATTGTTTAAATACAATATTTCGGTAAAAAATTAACTTAAAATAACCTTTTTTTCAAAATGTTCTCCTTTTGTGAAAAATGCTTCTATTATAATAATATTTTGCCTGTATATAGCTCAGACCTCTCTATAGAGGCTCAACTAGAATTTTTGAAAAATTCACATTATTTTCAGAGTTACCACCCATTGAAATATATCATCGGCATTTTTTTCTTAAAATTTCTCCCCTCTGTTGTCGTAAAACCTGGATATACCCACTTCTAAGTTATACATTTCAAAAATTTTAGTTGAGCCTCTGTATAGAGGTCTGAGCTATAGACAGGTAAAATATTATTATAATAGAAGTATTTTTCACAAAAAGAGAACATTTTGAAAAACGGCTATTCTAAGTTAATTTTTTACTCAAATATTGTATTTAAATAAATTTTTTTGTCAAAATGTATAAAATGATAAAGAGTATAACAGCAAGTATGACTCCTCCACTGAAATAGATCCAGATTTAGAAGTGGGAGACACTGTTGAAAATAAATGTTTTATATGTAGTGACACAAAGGCCTTTGGGAAGAACGTAATTTTAAAGGAGACAACTGGTACGCATTTTATCCACTTTCAGATGAATTTTTGAAAAAAAAATTGCTGGAATAATAAAAGAAAAGAAAAAAACATTCGAATTTTTTTTTAATTTAAAGATTAAAGAAGCTTACACGTATATGTTATGTTTTAAAAAGATACAGATTAAAAAAAAATTGAGATCCAGTGAAAACATCGCATTCACTCACGGCGAGATTAAAAGAGTGTATAAACAACGTCCTGAATGCCGTTATAAAAATAAAAGAAAAACTAAATTTACTTGTGAAAAATGTATTAAACAAATTGTATTTCCTACCTTTCTTTTCTTTTAACTGTTGTATACAAATTTTACCGTAAAAACATAATGTAAACACCCTTGGGTATGAGATACCCTGCACGAAAACTTTCAGTTTTCTTTTTTCGCGCGAGTGATGCCGGGTTAATGTGTAACATTCAATAATATCCTTGACTTTTTTGCATATATTTTCAGACTCTTGTGTTTTTATCTCTTTTGTTTTCAGGAGAAATCTTTTTCTGATTCAGAAAAATCAGGCACAATTTCAGGTTGAAATCCT
>BMAV01026875.1:0-32090 GCA_019973955.1 Trichonephila inaurata madagascariensis
AACTTTATTACAAACGGGGGTTTATTATCCAAAAAAAAATTTGAAAATTTCTTTTTGTTTTTTAAAAAATTTTATTTATTTGCTTGTACTACTACAAGTCGTTTGTGTATTACATTTCATTTAATTCTGATGACTCCTTCATGGTGTTGCATTTTTTTTAAGAACAATATACTTTGAAATGTTATTTGACAAGTCAAAAGCACAGCCTTTAAATTTGTAGTCTTTGATATCAATACAAAAAAAAACGCCAATTAAAGACTGAATGAGAGTAGACAACATCCTGAAGAAAGGCTGTTCGTGTAATAGTGCCCATTTTTTTCTAACTTGCCCATTCCTTTTCAATGACAATGTAACTTGTGAACACCTGTGACGATTAGTAGTATTTGCATTGGAGTTTTTCTGCAATATCAACTATTACAAGTGACACTGAGACAAGAAAAAAAAAATCCACCGTGGTTTTCTCTCCCAAAATAATGGCTTAAACACATGCACATTACCGTATGAAGTACAAAAACCTTGAGATTTGAATTATTTTTCTTCCAACCTTTCATATTTTCTTAGAAACCTCATTATGTTTATTTTTAAAAAAAAAACGTAAATTTTCTTACCAGTATTGAATTTTCAAATAAACGAGCATACTTCCGAGCTTCCTCTACTTTCTGCAAAAAAAATGAGTATTGATACGTATTTCATGCAATATAGTTATTTAATCATTTAATGATACATCAAAATAAAATGCCTACATGGTTTTTTTTGTATATTTTTAAACTTTTACTTCTCTCTTTGTAATTTTCTAGTAAGCAAGTAGGGATAGATTTCAAAGAATGTCCCTTTTTTTCAACAGTATTACATGAAGTTTTTTTAAAAATAAATTTTATTTTTAAAGTTTTGTTAAATTTTTGCCATAATGTGAGGAGGTTGAATATTTACAAAAATAAAAGCGAATATATCATTGAACAAATGGTTAAATTGAAAAAAAAAAACTGTATAATACAAAGTATAAATTTTTTTCATATATGCTTTTACAATTTTTAAAAAAATTTATAGTTTTCTTTAAAAATTTTTTGAAGAGCCGCAAGTTTGACAAGGAATTTTAATTTTAATTTTAAAATATCGTCAGCATATAAGTGTCGCAGGGAAATGATGAAATCCGTAAGGGATATGATCAATTCACGGAAGATGTTAAAATAAAAACTCGTTGGGTCATTTCCCTGAAAGAAGTCAATGATTTGATCAAATCCTTAAACTGTTTTAGGGAAAAGAAGGAATACTATTTTTAAAAGAGTTTAAAAGTATTTATTTAGTAAATTGGGCCTTATTGAATGTAAGTAATACAATAGTTATTAACGTTCAAATTATTTATTAGAAACTAATTAACAAAAGAGAAATAGATACTTATAACTGGTATTTTTTGAAAAAAAGCATATTTTTAGTAAAACGTTAAACATTTTTTTCATAAATGTAATCATGTAATGTGAATGTTTTTCACAATTTACTATATAAGTACTTCTAAACTCTTTTAACAATATTATTTCTGCTTTTCACTGAAACATTTCAGGGATTTGATTAAATCACTGACTTTCTTCAGGGGGAATTGACCTTATGAGTTTTTATTTTAACATCTTCCGTCGAGTGATCATATCTCTTAGGGATTTGATCAAATCCCCAATTTCATGATTTCCTAGCGACATACGCAAATTTTACATTTTAGCACACCAATATTGTAATATGTTAATATTACAATATTGGTCATACTTAATTTACAATTTTTAAAAAACATTTTGGATTAATGTGTCTTGATTGTAATTTGATCATGACTAATAATTTTCATTTTATGAGATATTTCTTTAATTTCCACATTATTTTTATAGAAATTGTCAAATAAATAATTATCTATTTTCTTAAAAATGAGCAACAAAAACAAACCAAAATCTCACCCTTTTTTTTTTTTTCATTTTCTTTTTATACATGTATGATATTGGGCTTGAGGATTTAATAAAGGTTGTGCATGTCACATGATATATCCTAATAGCTTTAGAAACACAGGTTTGTTTCTCTTTTATTAAAAACCTTTCTAGTACTTCTGGATAAACGTATTATCACAACCTATTGGCGACATTATATAAAACAAAGCGAGTTCGACACATTGTAAATCGGGGTTGCCAACTAGGCGAGTTATCTTGAACGTTGGAGATTATTGAGATAATACGTAAGTACCGTGACATTAATTAAAAATAATAAAAATTACGTCTGAATTGTTCGGAGATTTCAGTCATTATAAAATAAAAATATTACGTTTAATAAACAATAATAATAACAATATATTAAAATTGCACGTAATTATTTTATCCTCAGATTTAAAACAAACAGGTTTGACATGATACAAAAATTACTGCTTGTGTGTGGGCATCATTTTACACAGAAATTCTCAATTTATTAATAAGTAAAGCGTATTACAAAAATTTGGCAATTACGTACCATTACAATAAAGTCAACGTTCAAGATAACTCGTCAAACTGGCAACCCTGATTTCGCATCTGTCGTATGCGCTGAATTGGTAACCATGTGATTCGCTCCATATAATCTCGCCAATACGATTGCGATAATACGGAAATACCAAAAATTTTGTCTCTCCTCCTACAACTAACTCTAGCTATTTTATTTATTTTGGCACAGCTATAAGTTGCTATTTATATTTTGAATAAACATCATATGTCTACTTACTGTTATATTGCACTCAAAGTCAAGGTCTCCACCCTCTTTCGTACTATTTGTTACCACACATTTAACAGACTCCTTTGCAAGCTAATTGTAGGAAGAAAAAGTTTAAAAATTTGAAAATTATCAATTATTAAGTGTCGAAATTAGATTTATGCAAAATTAAATACATTTTTTAACATTTCATTGTATTTTTCGTCTTTGTGTTTTAATTTTTTTTTAAATTCCCATTTTCTTTACGTAATAAAGATTATTTCTATAACATTCTACGCACAATAGAATCTTCGAATATCAGCCTGTTCACGAAGGATATCTCATATTAAATGAGTAAACATTAAAACAGAAGTTTAAAAAAAAACATTTAAAACAACAGTGCCATTTTCTCCTTCTTATCCTATATTATTCCTTTGTACACAATCAAAAACCGTTGCTACTCACAACAAGACACAATAATTTTTAAACATCATTATTATAAAAAATAAATTAAATATGCATGATGACGTCACTGCTTGGAATTACTTTAGATTTGTGTGGAATTCAAGCGTACAACATCTAATAGTGAATTTTTTTCCCAGTCCAAACACATGATACATATGCATCCAATGGAAACCAGAATATTTACACACATGCGTGTGTAAGTAGTATACTGTTTATTTATATTATTGTTCATACGAGGATTATTTTTAATCAACTCAGCTTACAAACTTGCGCAAAATAAAAAAAAAATACATTTTCGCCATTTTCTTTTTAAAAACACTTACTTTTATTGAAATTTGTTAACATTAAAGAAGAAATATGCTATTTTTAATTATCTAATCAGGTTCAACCTATCTCTAGTATGTGAATTATGAGATGATAACACAGGTACATAAAAACTACCCTCAGCAGTTTTAATTTTTCTCTTGTTTCTGATAGCTTACGATTATTATGTAAATTGTAATCGTGCAAATAATTTTGAAAAATAGTGTCTGAGAAATTAGTCTTACCTTTGGAGGTAATTTTTTCTCGATAGCTTCCATTTCATTAAAAAGAGACTCTGAAACGGCAAAAAAATTGAAAATAATTATAATATAAAAAGTATATGTGTGTAAAAGGTTTATACATTATATGAATATAATTTACATCACTTAACAAAATTTGATTTCAACAAAGCGTTTAAAAATTAAGATCATTTGTAAGCAAGCATTAACTATTTTACCCCTTCCCTACGTAACGATGTTTAATTTATAGCACCAAATGTTTTGATCCTAGTTTCATTGCATTAGCTCATATTTCTCTGTAGAATTAATTCATTGCAAAGAGGTACGAACAGGGTTAGCAAGAAATAAGTTCCTTACTGCAGAGGGCTCTAGAATCCATTCCGATAGTCCGAATGAGATAAAATTTGGACTACAGATAATCCAAATAAAACGCTTGATATTTATTAAACAAAAACATTTGTATAAATTCCGCCGATAATTTGTGCTGTAATACATGTAACATATTTCATATGCTTTAAAAATGTTCAAAATTGCAAGTTAAGGTTGGTAAAACTGCTCACAATATGATATCCTTTATATTTAACAATTTTCTTTAATTGCAAAACCATATTTTTAACAGCTGACCAGAGTAAGTCTGCGGGAATATCGAGAATATGGCACCAATTTGCCTTTAGATTGAAGGAATTTTGTGGCTCTTGATGTTAAATATAAAACACGGACCATGTAATTTTGAACCATGGTCAAGTGACGTGGACGACATTGAGCGGGCCCTCCCCTTCCCAATCCCAAACCCACACCAACGGGAGGACGTTTCCGCTCGACAGATTTAGCGTGCATCGTGCCTTACAGGGTGGGCCCTTTAGTGGTAATGGCCTGAATTTCTAGACAAAGCCACGACCCGGGATACCTATAGCACCCCGGCCAGTGGTCACGAGGCAAATGCTTTAAGCGTCGATCAATGTGAGGAGGTGCGGCATCCTGCTTCAAAGGAATCCATTTGGTCTTATCTCTTCACAAAATAAATAAATAAAATAAAATAAGATGGTCCGATGATAAAAATTGTTATGAAATCACACCCTACTGTCGCTTTTTAAGAATGCATGTGGTTTTTCTGAATTTTAAAATAACTAATGTAATTTACCAATTTTAAAATATAAGTTAACCTAATTTTCTTATTTTTTTCAACAAAAAAAGATTGCTTATGAGAATCCGAAAAAGAAATTAATATGTAGTGTATTCACAATATCGGATGATCCTTATTCATACATCGGAAACCTTTCTAATATCGGATGATCCTTATTCATATATCGGGTGACCATTCATTTAAATCAAACATCCTTACTTTAATTATAGGATTCTTCATCCTTGTCCATTCTGTTAGTACCTTCTATTGAATTTCATTGGTCGGAAGAAATGTCTTCTGGCATTTCTTCTGTCTTCCCAGAATTCCACTCTGTGACGAAGGGAATATATATTCGAACTTAGTTATTAGTTTTTGAGAAACAAAGTATATTTTTGTTGAATCACTGATATTCTACTTTGCTACTCAACACACCAAAAATGAATGCTTTATTATTTAGCCAGTATAATTATATCGAGAATAACCATAAATAAAACAGTTTTAAATCCCTCCGCTTTTAGTTGTAACGGTATTATAATACGAGGGTCACTCTGAAATTTTTGTGATACTCCTAGGGTTTTAAATCTATACTTACAAAATTTTAGCAGAGTTCAATGTAGTCCCATTTAGCATCAATGCACTTGTGTAGACAAATTTTTCCTAGATTAAATACCTCAAACCATTCATTTCTTGGCAGTGACGAAATAAAGCATTTATAGCCACATCAACCTCTTCTGAATGAAAACGAAGTCCATGTAAGTTCTCTTTAAGATTAAAAAATAATCAAAAGTCACACATAGCTAGATCCGGAAAATAAGATGGATGTTCTATCACTTCATTTATTTGTTTATTTATTTTTTGCTTAAGAAACTCAAATATTAATCTGCCTGTATGGGAAGATGCATTTTCATGGTGAAGCATTAGTCTCTTAACAGAAACTTCTTGGAGAATTTTTAGAAGACATTTAATGGTATAGCAGTTTGCTGTTACTTTCTTCTGTCTTTCCAACTATTGGCTTTCACCAATCTTGTACTTCTGAAGAAAACGACATGCATTACTTTATTCATTGCTCATTGTCTTTTCACCATTGTTGGGGTGGATGATCTTCAAAAACCCATACTTTGCTTTTTTGACGAGTTGGAACGCCAAAAACCGTATGTACCCTTCATCACCCGTTATAATTTTAGAAATGATGTGGTGGCCATCATCGTTTAATAATTTAAGGGTTTCTTTACTGATTGGGACACGCTCCTCTCTTTTTGGTGCTCATTTAGATTAGGAGGAACGCAACGGCAAACTACTTTTTGCATATGTAATTCTTCATGAATAATTTTGTATATGGCTACGGATCCAAAGTTAAAAAAAAGTTTCTTCTGTATCATTTGGTAGGTACAGCGATTATCATCCATTCACATTTTTCGTATGGCAGACACATTATCCGGGATTACTGCCGGCCGCGGCCTTCCTGTGTGTTCTTTATCCTGGAGAGAATTGCGACCACTTCAGAATTCTTTAAACTATCTGAATACAGTAACACGACATGGAGACTCATCACCAAATGCTAATTTTAGACGTTGAAAGCATTCCTCTTGAATCAATCCAGCTTTGAAATCATAGAAAATCATAGCACGATAATGTTCTCGAATGAACTCCATTTTCTCTTTTGTCTAAAATTTATTCTACGCTAAACAACTTGAAGTAAGTCAGTAAAAAGTCGTCTCTGGTGTTAAAATAGTTTGTATTTTCACACTTAACCGTTCAATTATTTTTTTTTTAACTTCTCGTATCTCAAAAATTTCAGAGTTAAACTTGTTTAGTTAATAGGAGCATTACAAGTGCTGATTCTTTAACACTGAATACGCGTTTGGTGGTATCATTTCTTTAATTCTTGAATTTGCTTATTGATTTCATATTTTCATATATAGTTAGAACTCTACATAACGAAGTCGCTAAATCATGAAAAAAAGTTCGTTATATGGAAAATTCGCACTATATAAAGGTAATCTTTCAATTTTCTTTATAAACCACATAAAACAAACTTAAAACTTAAACTTAAATTTATAAACACTATATAATAAAAAAGTAATTATTCACACTTTTTTGTAAATTAATATGTATTTATTTCATGTAACTTACTAATCAAAAAAAGAAAAAGAAAGAAAAACTGCAAGGAAAGGTTCTTGTGACACATTTATCCACTTCCTCAAGAATTTAATTTTTTATACGCTACAAGGTTATACGCTTTGACATTTTCGAGTTACAAGAAACGAAACTACCAGTACGACGGATCAACACTACAAATGAATGGAGACTAGTTCAAAGACACGGGGACACGTGACAGCTCCACTAAGGGGTATCGAAGATGTTTCCAGTGAACTAGATAATAGGGGTTAACGGTTGCATTTCTTGGTTGAAACGCCCAGAATTCTTTAATTCTTGGTGAGTTAGGCACTTAATATAATCAGTTCAAGATTTATGATCACCATAAAATGTGTTAAAGAACAGAACAACTTGAAATTTCCAGAAATACTTCAAAAATAGGGAGAAAAAAAATTGAATCATGAGAGAAAAAGTTCACTACGTTGAAAATGCACTTCACTATTGGAAGGTTATTTTACGCAGAAAATCCTGAAAAATGTTCTTGCTTCCAGGAAAAAAATTCGTTATATAGAAAAATTCGCAATACGGAGGTTCGTAATATGAAGGTTTGAATGTAATTGTTAAAATATATGTAAAATTCAAAGTTGAATACCCGATATTATATATTTCCGAAGATTTATCAAAGATTTGAAAAAGGTTTCACAGCTTATGTACAGTATTCAGTTTATAAACAATGCGTTCATAACATACTTCGTAAAATCTGATTACAAAGATTTAGATCCTAAAGAAAACTGCGAAATAAATTTTGAATGTAATTTTTTATATTACATTAAATAAACTTACAACAATTAAATCAAAATATAATATATATTATATATTCTTCTCTTTCTTGGAGGTATTATATACACATGTATATTAAAATGTAATTATGAAGATATTCGCAAACATTAAGATTTGAGTTTAAACTCTAAGATGTTTAAGAGTTTAAAAATAAGAGTTTAAGTTATGTTTGTGTGTGTGTACAGATTACTAAACTATTTTTAAGTAAAAAGTATGCTTTTTTTAGAAATAAAAGTATACAATTTTAGGATCTTCTAATATGTTTGCTGTTATAGGTTGTTCTTAAATTAGCAGAAAGGTGAAAGGTGAAAAATTTTTTTAATTTTTTTGAAGATCACGATGAAAGCTTTTTCAGTATTTTTTAACCAAATCTCTCGTTATTGAACCTGTTTTTTTTATTTAACACACACACAATGACAAATAAAACACCAAAAATAGACTTCAAATACTTAATGCATCAAACCTTATAGTTCAGTGCTTCTCAAACTTTCACTATTTGCAACCCAATATTCAGTTATTATTTTTATCGCGCCCCCCTCCATACAATAACAATGTATTGAATTCAATAATACTAAAAATTGTCGCTAAAGCTACAACACGACTTTAAACTATTAAGTGACACCGACGTATATAAACGTCTTGCTCAACCCAAACGATATTTGTCCCGGACGCATAAATACGTCTTTCCGAAGTACGATCCTTTCTGTGCACTGCCATCTATAAAATTATTCCGAAGGCTTTGGAATGTAACCTTGACAGTCTTCAGAAAGTTTGCTTATTTATTCCTTTCCCCCCTTAACACATCACATACGGGCCTACATGGAAAATTGTGGCATTGGGGACGAAGCATGTAACTTTTAACTGGCAGTTAAGTGATTAATTCTAAGCCAGTGCTTCTCAAACTTTAAATATGCTCGACCCACTATTCACTATCATCATTTTCCTCGCGCTCCCCCCTTCATACAATAACAATGTATCGAATTAAAAAAAACTACACTTTGACACTAAGGCTACAATACGACTTTAACCTCTTATGTGCCACCGACATAAATAAACGTCTCACTCAGCCAACGCATTAGTTTTCTGGACGATATATACGTCTTTCCGAAGTACGATCTTTTCTGTGCAGTGTTATCCATAAAATTAGTCCGAAGACTTTGGAATGCAATAAAAAGACATTGGCAGTGTTTGCGAAGGATTGACATATTTCCAAAGATTTGCTTTATTTATTTTTCTCCGCCTCTCCCTCAAAAAAAAACCCATCAAAATACGCTGGTCTACGAGGAAAACAGTGGCATTGGTTAGCGAATCGCGTAACTTTTAATCGGCAGTTAATAAATTAATTATAAACCATACAAATTATCAAGATAAGCGTTAATACAAGCCCATGGGATCACTGATAATCATCAAACTTTTCTTAACTTAGTATTGTTAAATTAATAATAAAATATACATTGTACATTACTGATACATTTATAAGTGTATTATGTCAGTGTAAATGTGTATTTTATATTTAATTATATGAAAGTATTTTGTTTGCTTACTTTCAGTAAATTAATAATTTTTTAAATAAACTTTTGTTTTCGATTTTTTAATAGGCTCGCTCCCTACTCGTAGAGTTATCACGCCCCTCAAGGGGGATGCGCCTCACAGTTTCAGAAACGCTGTTATAGTTTGATGAATATTTAATACCATTTTAAAAGATATATTTTATTTTGGTTGTATTAATCTTGTTCTTTGAATTTCTGGCGTTTTCATTCATTTTTTGAACAATATCTCCAATTATGTCTCACTTTAATATGTAAAATTTGCAAGGGGTGATGAAGGAAATTTATATTTATAGTTTTAAGGTATCCGACTACGTTCGGAACCATGATTTTAAAAAAGCACATAAATGTATGATTTTCATTATATTTAGTGTCACTCAGATTAGAATACATGTATAAAATTGTTTTAAGGACATTATGACAAAATTGTTTAAATACAATATTTTGGAAAATTAACTTAGAATAAACTTTTTTTCCAAATGTTCTTCTTTGTAAAAATGCTTCGATTTATTAATATTTTGCCTGTATATAGCTCAGACCTTTTTACAGAGGCTCAACTACGATTTTTGAAAAATTCAAATTATTTTCAGAGTTACAATCATTTGAAATAATTATAGAGGCGTATTTTCTTAAAATTTATCCCTTCTGTTTTCGTAAAACATGGATAAACCGACTTCCAAATTATGCATTTCAAAAATTCTAGTTGAGCCTCTGTACAGAGGTCTGAGCTGAATACAGACAAAATATTAATACAACAGAAGCATTTTTTACAAAAGGAGAACATTTGGAAAAAAGGTTATTCTAAGTTAATTTTTTCTCAAAATATTGTATTTAAATAATTTTTTTGTCATAATGTCCTTAAAACAATTTTATACATGTATTCTAACCTAAGTGACACCAAATATCATAAATATTATCCATTTACACGCTTTTGCAAAATCACGGTTCCGAACGTAGTCGGATACCTTAAGGAACAAACCCGCTGATAGTAAATTTAATCAAAAAATCAACAGAGAGAAAGTATTGAAATATTTTCGGATCAAACTTACCATCGCAGAATGCTTTTAGGACCAAATTACTTAGCCCATGAGAAGATGAGGCAATGAAGATAATCAGCAAGAGTGATTGTATTCTCTTTCCATGACTAGATGTGCGGATCCATTGACTGAGAAAAGACTGAAAATAGATGTATAAGAGATACACATTCATGAAAATATATAGTAAAAATTTTAACACCCCTTTACATTATGCGCTAATTAAATTCCTATAAAACACATTTTCTGAAGAAAGAATTGCATCATACCTTCGTTAGGAGTATCATTATGCAAAGAACAGGATCTTTGTTTCGTTAGACACTAATTTGCTTTATTTCGTCATTTTCATCTTTCGTCGTTCACCCTTGAATAAATAATAAAAAGGCAATTATAGGTGCTGGAAAAGGTTTAGAAATGCTTATGTGGATAATTCAAAGAACTAATTCTATTTTTCACTTTTTTAATATTGAGTTTTAACATTTTTCCTTTTTATTTTGTTTTAATTTCAATTCAATTAATTTTAATTTAATTCAATTAAATACTAATTATCTTAAAATTTTGAAATGTTTCAAAATTAAAGGGTTTGTAATTACCTTTTTTCACTCAAAATTGGACTGATGTAATTCGTAATTTTATATGCAAATTATTTATCTATATGTACTTAGTTGGTTGATTGATTGATTGAAAATCAACGTCGCACTGTTCAGCAACACGAGGTCTTTTGGCGACGGATCACGTAATTTTGAACCATGGTCAAGTGACGAGGACGACACCTGAGCTGGCACCCCTTTCTCCTAACTAATGTACTTAGTCGGAGCACAAGCTCTGATAAAAGAATTGAGATCGTCTTCTGTGACTCAAGTGCAGCAATAATTTCAAATTAACTCCTTAGCAAATTATTATTAGTATTTTTCAAATAATAGTTATCTTTCATTCATGATGTTTTATACAAACTGAACGGAGCTTTAACACAGGAGAATAAACGTTGAACAAAATTGATCAACAGTTATTTTTCGGCTTAAAAATAAAAAGAGATATCAGTGGTAGCCAAGTGGTTATGATCATGAACATATGACCAGAGTGAAGCGTGTTCAAGTCCTGATGCCACTGAAGACGGTCCAAGTAGAGAGAGCAGATGCACATTGAATCTATCGAGGCCTAATGTCCTCCAGCTGCTATTGCAGTTCGGAGAAGGAGGTGCCAACTCAGATGTCGTTTTCGTCACTTGACCGAGCTTCAAAATTGTGAGGTCCGTCACCAAAGTCCCTCGTGTTATTTTTGTATAGTGTGAAGTTATATCACTCACTGCTTATAAAAAGAGCTCTTTACGGGTTTTCAAAGCTCTTAAACATTTCGACATGAAATGCTATCAATTTATCGAACAATTAAGAAATTTTCCGAGATAAACAGCATTTTCTGACTGCACTTGAAAATGGCTTCCACATTAATTCATCAGATCTTGTCAAAGCATTAAGAGAGATAATTCGTCAAAATCCTTGGCAAAAAATTAATGTCAAAAAGAAATCGTAAATGAAAATTACTGACCAATTTCTGTCAAAGTGTCAGAAGTACCTTAGAACTAAAGCATTTTTGTGACGGCCTTAGACGAATTCTGTTTACCCAGAAGAAACTTTTTGACGTTGAATAATCTTTTTACCGCCAGAATGATTGTGTATCCGTAATACGTATGCAAGAAACTAAAAAGAAAAAAATCCGTAAAGGAGCTCATTATCACGCTTCCTTAATGATTAGATGTGGTTTCAGCTATGAAAACGCATCAAAGATATAGTTTTGTGATAAATGTGTGAAACCCACTTAAAATCTTTATCAAAACACAATCTTAAATCCATTCGTGAAGCCTCTGAAGGTAAGCCTGCTTAATTAAGGTATCCGAACACGCGCGTTGAAAATGACCAGATTCGGTCAAGACAGATATTTATGTTTTTAATTCTACTGAATACAGCAATCTTTTGGCTTTACGAAATATTCTTTGATTTGTTTCTACGCTACCTCTCTAGAGGCCAATATACACACAATCAATTTTATAAAGTTAGAAAAACAGGAATTGGGCTTTTATCTACCACAAGTGGGCATTCAAACTGCTCAAAATATGTCATGGCGGGACTGATAACTCAAAATGTTACGAGTGTATTTATATAAAACTTTTTGAACCTGATATTTATATTTTTTTCTAGAGAATGTACTAAAATATTTCTTATTGTATGAATACTTTTTTTGAGTTATGGCTTGTTATTTAAATAATAGTCTCACAAAGAATGTCACATTTTTGATAATGTTTACTGAATCAGCTCTAAAATTTTCAAATTTTAAAAAACATTAAAATTTTAGTACATTTTCATGATAAATTCTTCTAATTTGTTTTAGTAATACTTTTAGTCCTATATGTTTATTACTGTTTTCTCTAACTGCTTTGAAGTTTTTCAAAAATATTTGCTAAAATTTCACTTATAATTGTGGTTTTTGTAAAATTCAGGCAGTTTATTTTAAATATTGTTACTGAAATAGTAGTATTTATTAGTATTGAGTTCTAAAAAATGCATTTTTAATGTTTAAATATGCTATTTTGTTAAAAAGTACTCCGAACGTGTTCGGATACCTTAAAACGGTTAGACTTTTCAAATGAAAATTCCTTCTCAGACGCAGGGGTGGTTGACAGAGAAAATGGTGGACTTAATAGAACCCAAAAATTAACCTTCCAGCGTCCGAATATAAATCTACTCTCCTACTAAATTTTGTCAGTGTTGGAGGTAAATGTGTCCAAAAATGCCCTCCCAGTTTCCTCAACTATTAAACATTCTTTAACCCTTTAACTGCCGACAGGTATGTATCCGTCTCGCTCAACCCGACGTCATTCGCACTTTATGGAAACGATTTGATAGTTAATTTTTATCATTAAATATCTTATTTTTTGGAAACTTTGCTTCTATCTGACAGTCAAGATTTTTATCAATAGCTCTTGCTTGAATTTTTCATGAAAGTAAACTTTTTCTTAGTACTATCGTGCAAATTTAACTCCCTTTCCTCTTGAACCGTTTTCCAAAGTTCATTCAATGTTCTTGGATGTCGTTTTCATAAGGCTGGTTTTAATAAACAGAAAGCATAAAAATACATTGCAGACGCGTAGGGTGATTTTACACGTATTTCATTAAACTAGACACACTTTATCCATTTCTGATTCTTTCTTTGCTAATTAAGGGGCATTTGGCTTAGACCTGTGACTAGAGGCTTTGTGCATATGAAGCTAAACTTTATAAATGTCCTTTCCATATAAAACTGGAATTTCTTCTTAAAAATTGGTTTTAAAATATTCTGCTTATAGTAGAGTGGATTAATTTTGGCATTACTTGATACTTTTTTAAGTTTTAATTTGCCGTTGTTAGAAAATCCTGTAACTATCATGAATCTCTTTAAGAACTTAACTGTGCCCTGACGAAGTCATTTCGTAAGGTCATTCCCGTCAGTTGAGCAACGGAAAAATGATCTTCTTTTACTACAGTCACTTAAATATGCCCATACCTCATCGAGTGTTACTACAAATTTCTAATACTACTTATACTAGGTGATTTTTAGATAATTTTATAGAATTTGCTTTTCTTTCAACAATATGTTTTCACACAAAAGGAGACGAACTTAGGTTTAAACATCTGTTTTAACTTTAAATACTTATGAATGATTTTAATTACAGTCTCGGAAGACATTCCTAGTTTTGATGCAATGAATCTTTCAGTCTTAGGATTTTCTTTTCGGATCAGAGACTTTACTTTGTTGATAGTTGCATGCGTTTGAACAGTCTTAGGATGAAGTTTCGTGGTCATGTTTTCATTTTTACTTTCTGTTAGACGAGAGAGATTTTTCCCTTTCAAATTTAATATATTATGAATGCGTTTGTTTGAAATTCAATAACCGAGATTTTTACACCTCTTTTTAACTTGATGATATCAATATTTCTCCTTGGAAAGTATAATAACGTAATCCCTCTTAGGAGCCATTTTTAAAATAATTTTTTTTTTATTTTGCATTCCAATAAAATAAAACTTTAGCAGACGAATATTTTCAAAGTTGCCAAAGTTTTATCTAAAAGTTTTATCTATCGTTTCTATAAAGATCAAACTACCTTCTGTAGACACATCTTAAATAAATACGACTTTTCTTTGCACTGCTATCAGTAAAACTATTCCGAAGGCCTTAGAATGCAATTAGGGATTGCAATACCGGTATTTTGAACCATTTGGGCAATTTTGTAATACCGGTATTCACAAGTTTAAATACCGGTTTTTCGGTATTTACTAGATTTTTTTTTAAATTGTCCCCACTATATGTTCAGAGATCGCCAATATAGTAAAATAGTATACGTTTTTGTTTTTATGTCTCCCTAACGGGCGAAATTAAATAGACTGTCATAAAAAGTTGCATCGTACAATTGAGAGAGGTGATAAAATATGTGAATCATACAAGGAGGCGTTCCAAAACTATCCTATTACAGCTACGGGCGATACTCACACGCGCAGGATCCGTAGTTTGATATTCGTATCTGGGACAAAAAACAAAGTTTTAGCTGGGAAGTGCGTATTATTTCGATATTTTTTAAATTGGTGAGTTTGTTATTCACATTTTCATTTGCATATTATACTTTAAGGCTCAGAATACTTTTTAGATTCATTTTATATATACACTCATAAATAATAACCCATATTAATGAATAAGAATAACTTTAAAAAACACAAAAAATCGGTTGGTAATACTTAGGTTTGTTTCATTATTTATATGAGAATATCGCGCATTTTAAAAAGTATATCGCACAATGCTAACAGTACCACCAACTGGCGTAGTTGCCGAAAGAACGTTTTAGACACAACTTGTGTAATTTTTGCACAATATTACGCTAAAGGATTAATGGCAGTACAATTGGTGCATTATGTTTTTTAAGATAACATTTCAAAAATTGGTAATAGTATCACAGACTGAATAGTTATATTTAAACTTTTTTGTGATTTAAATAAACAAGATGTCCCTTTACTCTTTTTGTGATTCTTTATATACCGTTGTAATTTGTAAGTTACAAATTATTTTTCGTGATATTCACACTCTAATAAAACTGGCAAATAAAACAATGAAACACCTGTGTTTTCTTTCTTTTTCTAAAATTTCTACTGCCTGTATTAAAACCGGTATCCCGGTATTAAGGCCTAAAAAATATCGAATACCGGTATTAAACTTTTGGTCCGATATTACAATCCCTAAATGCAATAAAATAACCTTGACAATGTTTGCGACAGACTTACTTTTATTCAGAGAATATAATTTCTTTATTTGCGACTTTTCTTTTCTCTTCATTACACCACATATTCGTATGGAAAACGGTGGCATTGGGGAGTGAAATACCTAATTTTTTAACCAGCAACTAAGAAGTTAAGGAAAGCAACGAAGAAAATTCCCATAGAGGTAATGCGTGCCTTAATAGGTAAGGGGCCAAAGTGTCTTAAAGCCCGTGTGAAGTCAAAAGATTCAATATGTTAAATTTAAAGATAAAATAAAACTTTAACGAGAGATTTAGTTTTAAATCTGATTATAAAGACTTCGTTTAAATTTCTTTATAATAGTATCAGAACTTGTAGCATGATTAGTTACATAGAATAAAAGCAACTCAATCATTCACTCATTACGAGATCTCCGGAACTGTTAATGTCGTTGAAAAATAAATCAAAATACTTACTATGTCAATAAAGGTTTATATATAAATTCTTATAAGAAAAAAAAAGGAAATATTATTTTTATATATATCTCTTCTTTCTTTATTTGTAAAACATCGCCTAGGATCGGAAAAGCAATTGGTTCTCTCTCTTCTCGCGTTTTTGAAAACATTTCATCGTCCAAAAAATAAAAAGAAATGTTAATATTCCGATTTTGATATTTTAATTCAATGTAACACTAAAATAACGCAAACACACAGAGCATAAAATTAACAAAAATCTAAAATACATTTAACGATGCCTAAAATTAGTACAGTGAATTCGGAAATATCTGTTGTTGTTCATGCCACCTGTCTAACATAATCAGATCGAGGTCCACGAAATTCATCGTGGCAATGGGCTAGATGTACGTTGGCCTTAGCCTTGAGCAGCATACAGGTGACACTACGATTTTAGCTAGATGCAATTCCCGAAGGGACGATAGAACATTACGATATAGATGGCGCCACTATCTATCTCCACCTCCTCAATTTAGGCATGGAACTGAAGTGGAGGGAAATTTTCTCCAGTTCCCTGCACGCGTGATTCAGCCCACAAGACTTTCGGACCCACTGATTTAACGAGCGCGTACTCCGTGTGTACTCGGAGGGTATTTGGCGGTACGGGCATCGAACCCAGGCCTTCCGGTCCGGAGTCCAGTACTCTAACCACTAGGCTTCCCACGGCCTAGGAAATATCTTTTTTACTATTACAAAATTAAAACAAACATGAGATGCCAACAGCATGCGTGAAACGGGATTTCAGTCATTGGTGATGAGAGTGTGGTCAAACACAACTTGCTTCCATCTTTGAGTGTTTCGAGTTCGACATTTAAACTCGATGTTTCAATAAACTTCCATATCTAGATCTTAAGTTCTTGGGATCAGGATTGGTAGAGGTAATTCCTTTGAACTGGTACCAACACTAGTTCATAGGATACGAATATCTGGTTCTATAGTCAACTTAAAGCAGTACTTCTCAAAGCTTCAATACTCGCGACCCAATATTCAATCATGATTTTCATCGCACCCCCCTCATACAATAATAATGTTTTGAATTCAATAATACTATACTTCGACGCTAAAACTATGATACGACCTTAACCTCTTAAGTACCACCGGAGTATATAAACATTTCGCTCAGTCAAAGCGTTAATTTCCCCGGACGTATATGTAAGTCTTTCTGAAGTACGATCTCTTCTCTGCAATGCTGTCCATAAAATTATTCCGATGGCTTTGGAATGCAATAAAAGGACCTTGACAATGTTTGCTAGGAATTTACTTATTTCAGAATATTTTTTTGCTTCTTTATTCCTCCCCCAATACATTACATACGCACGCCTACGTGGTAAATGGTTGGTATTAGGAAGCGAATCGCTTAATTTTAATCGGCAGTTAAGGGAATTATTATAATAATAATTTCCTTAACTGCAAATTATAAAGATAAGAGTTAAATGTTTTTATATATGACAATCCCATGCAGTCATTGGTAATTATTAAACTTGTACTTTAATTAGCATTGTGTTAAATTAATTATAAAATACATCGTGTAGCACTGATACATTTATAAGTATTATATATCAGTGTAAATATGTAATTTAATTTTATTATGTCAGAATGTAATTTGTTTGCTTACCTTCAGTAAATTTATAATTTTAATTAATTTTTTTTTGACTTTTCAATATGCTCGTGCCCCCTCGTAGAGTCGTCACGCCCCCCAAGGAAGGCGCGCCCAACAGTTTGAGAAACGCTGACTTAAAGGGAATCCATCTATTTGTGAGAAGGAGAAATTCACCTTTCTTCATCTTTATCTTGGTAAGTCTTACATGTCTGTCTTTATAGAGGAAAAGATCAAACACTAGAGTTAAAGGTCAGTCAATTCTCTATAGCAGTGCTTCTCAAACTTTCACAATTTTCATTCCCCTCCCACCCTCCATACAATAGCAATGTATTGAATTCAATAATAATATACTTTGATGCTAAAGTTACAATACGACTTTAATTATAAACCGTAGAAATTAACAAGATAAGTGTTAAATTTTGTGCATAATATTATATGTGACAAGCCCATGGAGTCACTGGTAATTATTAAACTTGTTCTTAACATTGTTAAAATGATTATCAAATACATAAAATAGTACTGATACATTTATAAGTGTAAATTGTATTTTATTTGTTTTATTATGTCAGGATGTATTTTGTTTTGCTTTCTTTCAGTAAATTAATAATTTTTTTATAAATATATATATATTTTTTTTTGTTTTTGACTTTTGGATATGCTTGATGCCTCTATTAGGTTAACTGATGTGCGCCCACAGTTTGGAAACACTTCTCTATAGGTAATTGCTAGAAAAAAAGAGATATCACCAACTTGAGCTCGACTTTTTTCTTCATTCTTCTCGAAATTTTTTCTCTAAATTTTGTCTATTTCTATGTCTCGACATCTATATATATTGTTAAGAGAAATGGTATCTATAAACAAGAGCTTCCAGATTATTTTATGTTTCTTAAAAATATGGATGTAGAAAGGGGTATTAAATCACCTATTTCTTCTGAAACGTATGTCAAATGAGTGAGTGAGTGAGTGAATATTAATTCGCACTGTTCAGCTACAAGAGGGCTTTGAAATGTATGTCAAAGATTTGTTGTTGAAGATATTTTCTCAATTACACAGATAATTATTTTTATTTCTTCGAAATTAAAAGAACTTCTTCCAACTATTTTTCTAAAAATTTCTTCGACCACTTCAAGGAATATTTCTCACTCTGGCCTCCTCATCAGGGTACAGCTGAGGGATTAAGTTTCCAGTTACTTTTATGGGCAGTTCTAAATTAAGAGACTGTGTCCCAGTGATAATTGATCCAGATTTTAATAAATTTTGTCACAGTAAGTTATATATAGTCTACCACTAACTGTGACGAATATTTTCAAAATTTGTAAGAAATTATCAATTGATAAAGATGTAGCTAATTTCAAATGTAATGCCTTATAGATAGCATACGAAAAAAATAATAATCAAACTTTTTGTCCTGTTTTATGATTAGAGGGCCGGCATAGTGGATACCAACTATTTCAAAAAAACAGATGCCTCTTTCAGAGAAGAAAGAGGTCTTCAAGTGCCTTAGCTTCAAATCTTAGACATCTGACTCAATTTTAGACTAATTTCATACAGTGTTCCTATTTTTAAGGATCGGCAAGCTTCTCTCCTCTCAAATAACACATCAGAATTTGAACTCCTGAATGTCCTGAGAGTAAATGTGGGAAGCGTATTATTTTTTCTACTATAACGTAATCAAAGGTAATATTGTAGGATATTTAAAAATTTGGGGAATTTTCTCCCCTCAAATCGTTTTTGTACAATTTCTAAAAAATAATCACTCCAAAACAGATCAGTGTACCAGATTCAACCTAATTCAGTACTTCTCAAACTTCCAGTATTTTCGACCCAATATTTAATCATAATTTTCATCGCGCCCCCTTCCATACAATAACAATGTATTGAATTAAATAATACTATACATTTACGCTAAGGCTATAATACTACCTTAACCTCTTAAGTGCCATTGACTTATATAAACGTCTAGCTCAGCCAGTGCATTAATTGCCCCGGATGTATACATACATCTTTCCGAAGTACTATCTTTTCTGTGAGCTGCTATCTATAAATTTATTCCGAAGACTTAGGAATGCAATAAAATGACCTTGGTAGTGTTTGAGAAGGATTT
Organism: Trichonephila inaurata madagascariensis; assembly: GCA_019973955.1. Taxonomy (NCBI): domain Eukaryota; kingdom Metazoa; phylum Arthropoda; class Arachnida; order Araneae; family Nephilidae; genus Trichonephila; species Trichonephila inaurata. The sequence goes on from BMAV01026875.1 coordinate 19,814, forward strand.
CCTTATTTCAGAGGATTTGCACTTATTTAATCCTTTTCTGCCCCCCCCCCAATGTACCACATACTGTTGCCTACCTGTTAAGCGGTGGTATTGGGGAGCGAATCACGTATTTTTTAATCTGCATTTAAGAGATTAATTGTAAACCGTACAAATTATCAAGATAAGTGTTAATGTTTGCATATAATTTAATATATGACAAGCCCATTGGGTCACTGGTAAACTTGTTCTTAACTTAGTATTGTTAAATCTATATAAATAAAAATGTAATGTGTGTTTGTTCAAAGCCGCTAATCTCCGAAAGTACTTGACCATTTCCTCTGAAACTTTGACATAACGTTACATTTGAATCCGGACGGGTTTTGGGCACTTATTATTTCGTAATTCTCTCTAAATTTTGTAAAATTTAATTTTTAAGTGATTTTTCCGTGTTATGACGTCACGATTCTCTCTGAATGAGAAAATTTATACTTAACACGCTGTTTTTTCGGGTGAGTGAGAGAATATTAATGTCGCACTTTTCAGCTACACGAGGGCTTTTGGCGATGGACCACGCAATTTTGAACCATGGTCAAGTGTCGTGGACGACACCTGAGCTGGCACCCACTCTTCTAACTATCACACCACACCAAGGGGAGGTTGTACTTCTAGAAGTATTCTATTTTTTTTCAAAAACTTGGAATAATATCTCGAATAGAGGACTTCAAAACATGCAGCATTCCCACGTACACCTTTTTTCTATTGAAAAGGGGGCAGGTTATCGGCGAATATACCAAAATTAAAAAATTTTAGTTGAAAGTATTGGCGCGTGTTATTTTTTTAATTTTTTTTTATTTACTGCCAAAACGGAAATTTGGGCATGTGAGAAGCAAACCTATAGATATAAACCCGTGTTTTTTAAAAAGGGTAAATGGAAATATTTTTTTATTTTTCCCTTGATTGAATACATGAAAAAAAAAAATTTTTTTAAAGCATAGAAAAAAAATTATTTAAATACAATATTTGGAAAAACTTAGAAAAACCTTTTTCCAAAATTTTTCTTTTGAAAAAATGTTCCATTTTTTAATTTTTTGTATTAATATTTGGGCCTAAAAGTTTTGGGAATACAGAGGTTCAACTAAAATTTTTTTAAAATGCATAACTTAAGTCGATTTATTCATGTTTTACAAAAAAAGAAGGGGGAAATTTTAAAAGATATGCCGATAATTTCAAACGATTGTAACCTTGAAAAAATTTGAATTTTTCAAAAAACATAGTTGAGCTTTCAGAGGTCGGTTTATACAGGGAAAAATTTTTTAATAACTAGAAGCATTTTCAAAAAAGAAATTTTGAAAAAGTTTATTTTATGCTATTTTTTTCAAAATATTTTCTTAAAAAATTTTTATTGTAATAATATTCTTAAAACAATTTTTTACATGCATTCTAATCCAAGGACATCACTCAAATATCATGAAAATTATCCATTTATGCGCCTTTTTAAAATCTAAGTTCCGAACGTAATCGGATACCTTCAGGATTAAGACAATCAAGCCAGATTGTTCGACACAAAATATATATTGATTCTTTTCTTCATGTAGTAATTGTGTAAACGTGTAACTATCATCGTCATCAATATAGTTCCATATTTATTCAATTAATTCCCACAAGACACAACAAATAATTAACATTTATTAATTTTGATAAATATACATTTTACTTTTAAAAATTCCAGTAGAACTCTAATACATGTACTGCAGTTCAAGAATGAAATCCCAGAAGAAAGACGAAATTGCTGAAAATACAATCTGCAGGACAGCAAATTTCTGTGAGATAGATTATAAGAACCATAAAACATCATCTGAAGCTTTTAATTAAACTCTCGCAACGTTTTACTCTCTACAGCAGGGGTGACCAACCCGCGGCACATGTACCACAGTGAGGCAAAACTGAGTTGCAAATTTACTTATTGGAAAATTTTAAAAACTAATAATAAATACCAATTTTTTACACTTTTGTTTTCAACGTGGTTGTCTCAGACCAGAAAAAATTATTTTAAATAATAATACCAAAATTGAAATTCTACAAAGAAAATTATAATGTGGAAAACTTTTCAAGTGTTCTCCCCTTTATGAGCTAGCTTCTTCCAAAGGAAGTTAGTTCACTTGTGATATTTTTGAATTTAAAGGTTCGTGTTTTAAATTAGCTGGATGAAAACAATGATCGGCTAAGCCCAGTATAGCGATTTGGTTTACATTTATTTTTGTTTACCAATATTATGGTATATTTAAATAATTAAAATTTAAGATTACAAGGAAAATATTGTACTTATACCCCTAATTAATCTTAGATCTCTTTCAGAACAAATCCTTGCTTCTTTTTAAACAATGGAAGCCACTGTACAAATAGTAAATCTTGAACCTCTAGATTTTTACCACTTTGGGAAAAGGTCAGATTAGTTCGTACCTTACAATACTATCATGAATCGATGACAATGCAATACCCCTCATAATTTTGTCCTGAAATATAGGGTCAATCAGGAATAATGATTTCCAGTATTTGGTGGACGAATTTACTAAAATTCATTTGATTGGGCGACCAAAAGATTTTCAAGAGTAGTCTTCAAAAAGCGAAAAATGTTTTCTGCGTCAAAGTACCTCTTGCAAATATAAACAATTTCCCAGTCTTTCTGAAAATGGAAATAAAAAAAAGACTTGTATATAACTTTTCTGTTCGTAGCCTTGAAAAAGTTGTATAGTTAAAATGACAGTTTAAAAATTCAAAAATTAAGCATGCTTTTTACCAGTAAGACCTAGCCCAAAAAAATGAAAAAAATAAAATTATAAGTTTATAAAGATTAAGACAGCAATCGAATGTACAAAAAAAATAATTTTAATATAATAATAATATCATAGAATATAATAATATCAGAATATAAGAATAATGATTTACGAGAAAATTAATAAACACAGGTAAAAGCGTGGGTGTGCTTTGTGCTAAATTTTACACACCGTATCCCAGCATTTCTCTCGGCATAGAATTAGTAAGAAATTATAAATACCTGATACCGGCACTCTAATGCTTTTACACTCAATGAGTACTTTCTCGTAAATCGTTTAATTTATTTAAGAATTATTTTTTACTTTTAGCTCTGATTAAATCCTATAAAGGCGTGTTTTTTAGTTTTTTAAACTATAATTTACTTGTCTCGATTTTGGAAAAAAAAAAGATTAACACATTTCACATTAATGCAGGTACTATCTACCAAAGTTACTGCCCGAAGAGTTGGATTTAAACACAATATAAAGCAAGTAGGATTCATTCAGTGCTAGGAATGACAATTTTCAAGATGATTTACAAAAATTGTGCCGGATCCTTAAAACAAAATTACGTATTACCTTTCTCCATAATTCTCCTTGCAAGTCACAACCGTTAGTCCTCCGAAATCCAAATCTAAACTACTGACCTACAGCACAATACTAAACTAAAAAGCAAATATAAAGAAATTATTTCAACTGCAAGAGATCCGAATTATGTTGAATTTTGGAAAAGTTGTACCAACAAGCAATGTTCCAATTTTACAGGATCTGGTTGTCAAATATGGTTGCATGTTTGGAACAATATGTTTGGGAGCAAATGTATGTTTTCTATTATAAACAAAATAAAATAAAAATGTCGCTCAAAATTAAGTGATGCACTCCAGGAACAACCTAATTTCATTAGCATCTTCGAGAACTAATCTTAATATAGATGACTTGGTTAAGAAAATAATCCCCACATTAGGAAAGAGAACTGTTTAATAATTATTTAGGATTCAATGTTTCAAGGTACTCATTTTTGTTTTCCACCTAACTGAACTGGATTGAACCCGTTTGCGTAAAAATTCTATAATAAGTCTATTAGTAAAATGTTTTCACCTTTTCATATTCTTTTGTGTGTTGGAAAAGTTGAAAGTAGCACGTTTCACATTTTTTATCAGATATTGGCACTCCTCCCAAAAACGTTGGTTACCCCTAGTCTACAGTAAATGTACAAACATTATTTGAGAAGTCCAAGTACCTTTTGTTGTGCCGCTTGGATATCCTATACTGCATATATAAGTGACAAATCCCTTTCCAGTGAATTATGTAGATAACGTAGTTGTGTTAGAAACTTTCAACAGAAAATTGAAACACATTTGTGTATCATGATTAATGTGAATGTAATGTATTTCTTACTTTCCTGGAGTGAGTGAGCAACATATCGTCACACTTGTCAGGCTATGAGGGCTTTTAAAGGAACGGACCACGTAAACCACGGTCGTAAGACGACGACACCCGAGCTGGCACCCCTTCTCCTAACTGCCATACCACACCAACGGGAAGACGTCTCAGGACAGATTTAGAATGCATCACTGTCCTGAACGTCTTATGGCATTTGGTTTCCGAAACTCTGGCTGCATATTCTGGCTCAAGTGATCCGATACCTTGACCACAGTTCCGCAGTCCCATATATGCTGTTGAAGTCCAATCGAGATCTTCGCAAGAGGAAAGTGCTTTCGATCTTTTCCTTTTATATTTAGAATTCACTGATATAATTTGAAATGATCTTGTCAGATATTCCAATTCTCTCATTCAAATAAAACCTGGTTCAGTCCATCCGGTTCCAAATTTAAAACAGTTACAAATAAAATACCCATTAATGTAATCTGCTTGTAGCAAAGTTGCGCAACACTTTTTACTTAAAACATTAGAAAAAACTCCACATGAAATAGAAGACTTTTATACTGTCAACATGTCTAAAATATCATTCGACAATACTTTACAAAACTTTTAAAAAAATGTGCGTCCAAAAATGCAGTACATTATCTCTTTTAAAAACACGTCTATAGTTGCAGACCTATCCTACTATTGTGTACATAAAAGGAATTGTATTCTGCGTTGTGCAGCTTGGCTAAAACAAACAGCTGACAAGGGAAAAGCGTTATATATGTACTGTGGATTACGTTCAAACCCGCATTCCTGGTAAAAAGTTAATGTAATGATATATTTATGATATTAGTGTCATTGTGATTAGAATTACATGTATAAATTTTAAGGACATTATGACAAAATATTTTGGCAGTAATTAACTAGAATGTCCTTACTTTTGCAAATGCTTCTATTGTATTAATATTTTGCCTGTATTCAGCTTGTGACCCCACAGAGGCTCAACTTGAATTTTTGAAAAGCATAACTTGGAAGTCGATTTATCCTCGTTTTACGAAAACAGAAGGGAGAAATTTTAAGAAAATACGCCGATAATTATTTCAAATGATTGTAACTCTTAAAATAATTTGAATTTTTCAAAAATCATAGTAGAGCCTCTGTACACAGGTCTGAGCTATATATAGGCAAAATATTAATACAATAAAAGCATTTTTTACAAAAGGCGAACACTTGGAAAAAAGGTTATTCTAAGTTAATTTTTTGCCAAAATAGTGTATTTAAATAATTTTTTTTTGTCATAATGTCCTTAAAATAATTTTATACATGTATTCTAATCTAAGTAACACTAAATATCATGAAAATTATACATTTATGCACCTTTTTAAAATCATGGTTCCTGAACGTAGTCGGATACCTTAAGAATACTCTTAATAGTATTTTGTAATTTAATAAATTACAATTTCAGTCAAAAACAAATACAAGTAATTGAATGACGATCATAAAAAATTGCAGGTTATACAAGCTTTTATTGTAGCATAAGGAATGCTTTGCAAAACCAAAAATCATAAGATTTTGATCACAGAGTTTAGGTATTACATGTATCTGATATTTTTGTAATATTTTGGTTCAAAAGATATTTATCATTCATTATGATATAAACAAGTAATGATTAGTTAATCATTTTTGTTTATATCATAATAAATTATTAATGTCTTTTGAACTACAAAATACATCTTTTCATGTTTTTATTAGAATTGAACTCAGTTTCCAGAACCAGTGTTGGTAGAATCACTAGAATCACCTTTCATTTTTTTAATTTTGTCGTATACTTTCATTGCCTTCTCCTGAAAAAAATAGAAAGGTTTTATTTTTCAAGTAAACACATACATTTAACTTCACATATGGTTCATAACCGCATTTCTTTTAGTTGCTTTTCTTAGAAATAATACCTGTTACACAAAGAGTAAAATAAATATACAAATTCAAAATACCAATTATATCGACAAACTTAACTAGTTTTTCAATTTATTCTAATGTTAACTATGCTGTTTACTAATAAAAATTATAGATAATCAATATTTTAAGCTATTATGATGAATAAAATGTATCATTAAAACTATTATTTATTGTATTTAAGAAAAAATGTCTTGGAAATATATTTCAACGGTATGATATAATATTTTAATTTTCCTGAATCTCATGTTTTCTATTTCATTCACATCGTTCAAGAATTCCATACTATTAATAATGTGAAGAAGGGTTTTCTTTGAAAAATATTTAAAATATTCCTAGATTTAAGAGCATATTGGCATATTCGGGGTATGTTTAAAACATATTAGAGAATAATATTTCATGTGTGGAATACATGAAAACCAGATGGCATGGTTTTGTTCAAGTATGCAGGCCATTCTAATAGGCTTGAGTAAAGCTTTTCCGGTAGAACTGCTAATGTACCCCAGGTGAGTAAGGATATGTAAAAGAGGGCTGTCAAATATTCAATTTGATTAAAATTACATAATATCTTGAATAATACTGCTACACTAATTTTCATATAAGAAAGTTTCTCAAATGGAAACCATCTAAAAAGAGATGCAAGAATCAGGTATTCATTGTTTTCAATAGTTGCAAAAGTGTTAAATTTTATTTTTATAGGAATGATTGAAAAAAAATTCCAAAACCCCTATAATAAATTATTGCAGACTAATGAACCCTGAGCATTACAGTTGTCTAGGTAACATTTAATTGGTTAAAGTTTCAAGATTACAATCTAATTTAAGCGCTAGAAAAGCCATTTCATATGTCAAATGATGGTACATAAACAACTTGTAACTACCATAATTTTGAATGGAAGCATACAAACGTACATGTAATGTGTCGTGCAGGTACCAGATATCAGTTTGTGGCATGAAAGGAGCCAAATAAGTGCCCTAAGCCTGGTTGAAAAGATCTTGAGAAGAAGAAGAAACGATTTCCACATTATTATAGACCCACAAATGAGAGATTAAAAACCCATAAGTCTTTCCTTTCAACTGTTCATGATTTGTGTATGACACGATATTTCTACACCAAACCACCAAGTTTCCCCAAAGGAATGTAACCCTATTATGTGCCAGGTGACGTTGGAGAACCATATGGATCGTGTTTGGAATGTTGGTAAACAATTTTCTGCACAAAGTGACTTAAAAAGTGCTGCTCTTGGTATATACGTTGCAGATATCCTCTTGACAAATGGTTCCATGTATACAATGATGATTCAGCAGAAGATGCTATAAAATTGCTGCTTCTGGTGCCAGATCAAGTGCTTTCGGTTTTAGTTATCCTGTTGGAAAGTACTGTGACAATTTTGATGGTGAGATATCAGCAATATCATTTGCAATCGATAAATTGGAAAGCTATTCTGAACGCAATATTGTGTTTTTTATCGATTCTCAAGCTGCCATTTTGTCTCTGATGAACTCAAGATATAATGAAAACGCACTAGTTCATTCCTGTAGAATGAAGTTAATTAAACTTGGGAAGTCTAAAGAAAGCATTGCCCTCTAGTGGATTCCCATCCATTGTAACATTTCTGGAAATGAGAAAGCAGATTGGCTTGCAAAAGCGGGATCTCTCATTTCCCAACCTCTTTTGCCTCTGCGTATGATCAAAGGAACAATTTATAGTAAACTGCAAATTAATAGGGCTTCCCATTATGATGATGCATCTGCAGGTAAAAGGTGGAACATCTTGCATAACAAAAGTGGTAGAATCCCCATTTCCCTGCCTCGATCTGTTGGAATTGCACGTGCTTTCGTTTACTTACTGGACATGATTATATCCAGAGTTATTTATATCGCATTGGAATAAAGGATTCTGCTTGTTGCCCTCTGTGCCATCAGGGGGAAATGTATGAAGACCGCCTCAGACACTGCTTCTATTGTTTTAAAGTTTTTTATAGACAACTCTATGGAGGCAAATCTTAGTCTTTTTATGCTTCATCATCATTTTATTATGCTCGTCAACTAATGATAGAGATGCCGAAAATGGGCGTAGGTTAAAAAAAAAGTTTATGGGATGGAATTAGATGCCTGCTGTACTTGGTGGGTTACCATAAGGGCGTTTAATTCTGGTTGTGGATGACATTGAAGTATTCTTGCTATTAGAGAACATTATATATATATATATACTCGTCAGACCATAATAATCTCTCCCATACTCATCCTAAATATATATATTTTGAATTAAATAGTATATTTGATCTATTCTAAAGTGACTAAAACTAAGACCTTTGGATAAAATTTGTATTAGAATCTTCTAGTAAGAAAAATTAGATCACATATATATTTGATTGAGTACTAATTTTGTAAATATTATTTTACTATCGGATTTTCGTTTTATGAAATAAGTTTTTAAACTTTAGGTTAATTTTTTTTTGCTTCCAAGATCAATATATCTTTTAACAATGAGTGCACTTATTAATGTAAAAATATTTGAAATTTTTTGTTTTATATAATTATGAACTTGTGTGTGATATGAAATTATACATTTAACAGTATTTATTTTAATAAGTAAAGAAGTAATTTATTTTTAAATTGAAATAATTACCAGTGATTCATCAATTGCCTTTTTCTCTTCTTCATTTAGATTCTTCTGTAATGGTAGAAATTCAATATTATGATACATATCGTTATTAATAAATAAGCCTATTAGTAAAGCTTTAAGGGAAAATTCCGTAAGTGTGTTGCAACGGAACAGAAAGAAATACCTAGAAAGCAAGCGCCAAGTATAAAACTCGTGATTTTAATAGTTTTCGTGGATTTTTGGAAAGAAACTCTCTAATTAATCTTATAAATGCACCTCTTTGAAATTTTCAAGTGATCATAAAGTTGCACTCAAATTCTTTCAAAGTGAAAGAAAAGTTTCAAATAGGTTACTGAAATATTTAAAATCATTGTAAAATATATTTTCAGTTGCTTGCCTTCTGCTTAAATTGATTATTACTCTTTGATTAGCATTTTTTATTAATATGTAGATGTGAAAACTTAGATTCAAATCTAGACTCCGTATTGCCTATCACGTGAACTGTTCACATCACTGTTTTCTTTTCTTAAAGAGGAGCGAAAAGCTTCAGAATTCTTATAATAGCAGTATGTCACTAAGAAAATCTGATTTTTCCGTTCATAATTTAACTAAGCTGAAGCTACTTTAAAATAGTTATATCCCCCCACACCCCTCCAAATAGTTAAGACTTTCCTTGCCTAAATTTATGATATACTTGTTCACCCTTTTATTTCTGAAATAAAGGTATTTCAAACATAATTTATTTCCAAATAAGCATATTGCATGAGTATTTCAGAATGTCATAAGAGAAAAGGCTTTACGTGATAATAGGATTGATAAAATTTTCTTATTAATGTATGTTTTTGTATATATTATTTTAACACGTCAGTGTATTTTGTCTTTAGAATTCGTATTATTTCATATCCTTATTCCTAACGGCAATTTGCGATAAAGGGACGACCTTTAAGGACTAGTATTCTCTTAATGGCTTCTCCAATTGAAGTTGGATAATTTGATAATTCTAAAATACATCAATAAAGTAAGAATAATATTAAAGGTATTCTTACATCAACATTCGCTAGAGCCTCCAGAATGCACTCAGAGAACTAAAAATGAAAACAGATACTGGTATTAGTTGTTTGGATCAAAAAATAAAGGTTTTCAAACAAAAAGAATCAAAACAAATTTATATGCGATCCTACCTAGTTTTTGTGTTCTAATACAAATATGAAATGCGTTAAAATTAAAAATATGCATTTAGACATAAAATTAACTCTTCTCAAAGTTTTATTTTGTCTTTGAATTTTACTTATTGGACATTTAATTCAAAATGATCACCTTTTGATTTCACATGGTGTTTACATCTGTTTCACTACTCGTCTATCGAGACATCCATTACCATCATCGGAATTTCCATTATTTCTTTTTTTAAAAACAGTATAAGACTCTTATGATTGACATACCGTGTTCGATGTACCTTTGTTTATAATACTGACCACAATTTGTAGTCGAATTGATTAAAATCTGGACTGTTGGAAAGTTAATTTTTGTGCTTTATCAACTCTGGCATACTCTCTTCTAACAAACACTGTATCGTCTTTGGCTTACGTGCAGGATCATAGTCCTGTTGAAAAGTCCTTGAAAAGGCTTTCATTCAGGGGATTCACTATTGTTTATACGATAGTGTCTTAATAAACCTTTGTCGCTGTTTTCCCTCCTTTCTCTCATAAATATATTTCTGAAACGCCTCCACAGCTGACATTCCACCAAACCTGTATGGAAGCGGTTTCTCTCTTTAGCTTCTTTGGTACTCCTTGCATATGCAAGGTTGTTTTGGGATCTGCAAGATTATTCGACGTCAAAAATTTCTCATCAGTAAGCACAATTTGCTTCTGGTTGACTTGAGCTTACCATAGTAACAGTGATGTAAGTTACCTCTGTTTGTTGCTTTGATTCTTTTGTTACAAAATGTCTAACTATTCCTCGATATCCTTTTATGATAAAGTCTTAGTTTACTATGTGACAAATCGTTCTTTTTGACACGTTCATCTGCTTAGCAAAAAAAAAAAATGTTTTTTTCGATGAAGATTTTTATGAATCCCCTTCCTGATTACATTGATGGTAACTGGTGTTCTCTACGAGAGCGGATGAAATTATCTAGTATGGTCTACAATGCCATTTCTCTCAGAAAATTTCTAATTTTGGTAGAAGATAACCATTAAATGCCAAAATGTTTAGGAGGGTTAAAATTCACCGAAAACTTCTTTTTAAACAGAAAAATGCCTCTGTTCAACGTTCACTCTACAGTAACTGATTAAGAACAACATGATTGGAAGATTGAAATTTCTTAAAAGTATTGTAGACGATCTCCAGCGAGAATATTCAAATTCTCTTCTACGTTCTAATCACAAAAGATGATCTCAAGTGTTTTTGTATCAGTACTTATGTTACGATTAGGTAGTTCTTAGGAAGTTATTATATATATATATATATATATAATACCTAATACCAAATAGTTAAACTCTAGTGTGAGATTATGAATTCTTGATTGACATGGCATTAGTGGGAGTTATGAGCAAAATATAGGAATGGTAATTGTTGTATTAAATATGAGAGAAAAATCGTTCAAAAATTGTGAATTGAATTATTGATAGGATGCACTTTGGTGAGTTTTTAATGATTTACGCTATTCATTTGTGAACATACTGGGTTTTTAATTTGAACTTTCGGATTTTAGACATTTTTTCTACCTATACAACTATTTTAAAGATGGGTGCGTCATCTTTGGTGTTCGATGGTTCCTTATATTATGCACTTATTAACGGGTTTTTCATTTCTACCCTCCTTAATGGGCGCCAGAAAGCTGCGCATTTCAAATCGTTTTCATCACGTGATAAAGTGCACTACTCTTAAAATTGGAATTTTCCTCTCCCTTAATGGAGTTTTATTTTTAAAATTGTTCGTCATTTTTTCCTGTTATTAAGAAATTCTTAAGCAAAAAGAGAAAAAAAAAACATTAATTTTCTTACCACTTTTGAATCTTCAAACAAAATAACATAGTGTGTAACTAACTTTTTAGTCTGCAATGAAAATAAATAGTCACATGTATTTCATGAAATATAATTATTTTCCATTTAATAATGCGTCAAAAAGGTAAAAATACATACATTTTTTTCCCCTTATTTATAAAGTTATTACTTCTTTCTTTGTAATTTTCTGATGAACAAGTAGGGACAGATTTTAAAGAATGTTCCTCTTTTTTAACAGTGTTACACGAAGTTATTTTAAAAATAAATTTTTATTTTTGAAAAATTAGTTAAATTTCGTAGTAATGTAAGGAAATTAAGAACATATTCACAAGAATAAAAGCGAAAATATATCAATGAATAAACGGTTAAATGAAAATACAGGCGACAGTACTTGCTCGATTCTACCCCAATTTTGAGGGAGAACACCCTGGGGGTAGTCAGGGACCCCTCACGTCTCTTCCCCTGCCACCAACCTCACGAGAGAAAATGCGGCTGGACGGCGTTTTAGAGTACCCCCCATCCACGAAGGCATTATACACATTTACAAGC
>BMAV01026876.1:15026-54887 GCA_019973955.1 Trichonephila inaurata madagascariensis
TTCCGAAGTAGGATTTTTTTCTGTGCACTGCTATCCGTAAAATTATTCCAAAGATTTTGGAATGCAATAATAGGACATTGACAATATTTGCGAAGGATTTACTTATTCCAGATTATTTTTGCTTCTTTATTCCTCCCCCAATACATAACATACGCGTGCCTACATGGAAAACGGTTAGCATTGGGAGGCGAATCGCGAAACTTTTGATCGGCAGTCAAGGTTTAATTATTAACCATAAAAAAATTATCAAGATAAGTGTTAATTTTTGTTTTAGATTATACATATGACAAGCCCATGGGGTCACTGGTAATTAATAAACTTGTTTGTAACTTAGTATTGTTAAATTAATTATAAAATACATTGTGTAGCACTGATATATTTTTAAGTGTAATATATTAGTGTAAATGTGTATTTTATTTTTTATTATATCAGAATGTATTTTGTTTGTTTACTTTCAGCAAATTAATAATTTTTTTAATAATCTTTCATTTTCGACTTTTCAATATGCTCGCAGAGTTGTCACGCCCCCCAAGGGGGGCACGCACCACAATTTGAGAAACGCTGGTGTAGTTTTATATTGGATTTTTTAAAATATACCTTTCATACTTATAATTTATGTGGAAGAAAAACTTCAGATTAACTTTTTTTTTACTAGTACATCGATAATTCACCTTTTATTCAATTATTTCCCCAACTTGTCTCTAAATTTTAAACTGTCGATCATTTTTTATGGCAAACTACATATATATCGTTAGCAAAGACTAATAATTGAATGGTTCTATAATCCTTTCGTGGGATTTGGGAAGATAACTTCCCACCTACATGATACACTATCTGGCCAAAAGTATCCGGACACCCCTTAAAAAAGTGGTTCTGGCGAGGGACGCAATTTGATACGTAAATGAAAGCTATAAAAGTGTTGGTAGTGGTTTGTCAGATTGTATTTATGCGTTTGTGAGGCAATGAGTAAGTCAAAGGAGCTTAGTGAGTTTGATCGTGGCAGTATAGTGGGACGCCACCTTTGTGGGAAATCAGTTCGTGAGACTGCGGACATTCTACAGAAGCCTAAATATACTGTGAGTGATATAATTGTGAAGTGGAAACGTCGAGGCAGTGAAATGGCAGAAAAACGAACCGGTAGGCCGAAAACACTTGGTGAATGCAGCCGCAGAACTCGGAAAAGGGTAGTGAAACAAAACCGCAAGTCCTCGTTGGTGGAAATTCCTCAAGAGTTCCAAAGTTCATCAGGAATTAGTGTTAGCAGCAGGACTGTCCGTCGAGAGTTAAAAAAACTTGGGATTCCATGGTCGTGCAGCATCTCACAAGCCAAACATCACTCCACAGAATGTTAAGCATCGATTGCAATGGTGTAGAGCACACCGTCATTGGACTGTGGACATGTGGAAAACTTTCTTTAGTGATTAATCTCGCTTTACAGTCTGGCAGTCGAATGGACGCGTCTGGGTTTGGCGGATGCCCGGCGAACGTTTCTTTAGTGACTGCATTGTGCCGACTGTTAAGTTTGGTGGTGGAAGCATAATGGTGTGAGGGTGTTTCTCGTGGTTTGCCTGGGTCCGTTAGTTCCTGTGATTGGAAACATGAACTCTGAGATGTATGTGGACATTCTGGACAATGCTGCACTCCCAACTCTATGGCAATATTTCGGGGAAGGCCCATTTCTCTTCCAGAAGGATAACTGCTCCATTCACACATCGAGGCTTGCACAGACGGGTTTTGACGAAATGGGTGTTCAAAAACTGAACTGGCTTTCTCAGAGCACCGATCTAAATCCCATAGAACATCTTTGTGACGAATTAGAGCGCAGATTACGTACCCAGCCAAATCGACCATACTCACTGCAAGCACTCACTTCAGCTGTGATGGACGCCTGGAAGGCAATTCCTATGGTTACTTATCAAAAATTGATGGAAAGTCTTCCCAAACGTGTGCAGGCTGTCATCCATGCAAAAAGGGGACCAACATCATATTAATATGTACCTCAGGACGCTCTAAGTCCATACCACTGGGTGTCCGGATACTTTTGGCCAGATAGTGTATTACAAAATATACCTATGAGGATCGCAAAACTCATTGTAATATAATGGCCTTGCTATTATAACGATGGGAAAAATCATTCCTGCTTTCAGTTTTGTGCTTTTGAACATAATTTAACGATTTTGAAATCTGTAAATCGTAAGGAAAAGATGATACTAAAGAAGTACCTTGTTCAAAAGCTGTCATGGGAGGGGTTGATCGCTTAGATCAACGTTTCTCAAACTGAGGGGAGTGCCCCCTTTGGAGCGTAATAACTCTACGAGGGGGGCGCGAGCATATTGAAGTCGAAAACAAAAGGTTATTTAAAAAATTATTAATTTACTGAAAGTAAACAAAAACAAAATATTTTCTGATGTAATAAAATATAGAATACACACACATTTACACTGATATAATACATTTATAAATGTATCAGTACTGTGTGTGTGTAATGTATATTTTATTATTAATTTAACAATGCTAGGTTAAGAACAAGTTTGATAATTATCAGTGACACCATGGGCTTGTATGAACACTTATCTTGATAATTTATACAGTTTGTAATTAATTCCTTAACTACCGATTAAAAGTTACGTGATTCTCTCCCCAATGCCACCGTTTACCACGTAGACGAGCTTATTTTGCTGGGGGGGGGGGTTGAAGGGGGGAGAAAAGAAATAAATAAGCAAATCCTCTGAAATCCTTCGCAAACACTGTCAACGTCCTTTTATTGCATTCCAAAGCCTTCCGAATAATTTTATGGATAGCACTGCACAAAAAAGATCGTACTTCAGAAAGACATATATATACGTCCAGAAAATTAATGCTCTGGCTGAGCGAGACGTTTATATACGTCGGTGACACACAAGAGGTTAAAGTCGTATGGTAGCTTTAGTGTCAAAGTATAGTGTTATCGAATTCAATACATTGTTATTGTATCGAGGGGGGCGCGATGAAAATGATGATTGAATAGTGGGTCGCTAATATTGAAAGTTTGAGAAGCACTGGCTTAGATCAAAGAAAAGAAAGATACCAAATAAGAAGAAGATTTGTAAAATGGTGGCATCGTATGTTTTATTTTTTATTGACCTTCCCATGATAAATAGTTTCATACTGTGACAAATGAACAAAAGAAACAGAAGTTAAGACCAGCTAACATTCAGTATAGCATTAGCTTGGCAGCTAATAGACGGATATTCCTCAAGAAAAAGGAAATTACATCCTGCTAGCTTCCAAGCTAAGATGCAGTTCGGGATGATGTGCGCTTAGCCAGTGTGAGGAAATTATACGCCAAAGATGATTTCCATCTTTAGACGGTATAGGACAGGGTTGGCGAACGTTTATGAGTCAACATGTCATTATTTCTAAAGAAATGCTTAATGAGGTACAGACGTGCCGTCAAATAATTTTGACTTGTGATTATTGGGAAAATATATAATAAATCTAAATACTAACAACACAAAATTCTTTATTTACTACAGAAAAATACATTTTGTATTTTATAGTAGTAAATGTTTTATTAATCGTGTAATTCAAATTATATAAAGTAACATTAGTGTGATTTCTGCTGTTACAGATTAGAGGACAAATAAATTATATTAGGATTGTAAGATGTTACTCATAGCAGAATGCATGCTGAGTTGGAGTCATCTGCCAAACGGTTTCTAAGAGCGAGTCTTTAATATTATTCATCTCTGAAAATAATGACTCGTAGTAGGTATAGGTCTTTGAAAATAGGGTTAAAATAGCATGAGCCAGCTCCTTCAAACAGTTAAACGCGTCTGGAATCGAATTTAATGTTTCCAAAATTTCGTTACTGGCATTTTTACTTATATTGCTTGTTAATCTTTCTGTTTCAATCAATTCTAACTTATTTCTTCTTTCAATAAATTTTTGAATCCTTTTTGAACTAGACTAGAAATGAATAAGTTGCATTTCTAATTCTTCAATTTCCATCCAATCGAATTTGGGCAACTTCAGTTTATAAAATGATGTCACATCAGAATACATAACAAACTTAAGCATTTCTGATAATTCTTTGAACCGCAAAAATCTCACTGAAAATTCCTTGATTGAAGAACCACTCGCGGTTGATCGTTTTGATCAGTGGCGTGCCCAAAATATTGTGCCTCGTGCCATCAATGTCATGCGTGCCAATGGTTCGCCATCCCTGGTGTAGGAAACGTCGCAGAAAGGAACAAGAAAAGGGGACTCACTACGTGTGTGCAGAATGGGATGCTTCCTTGTGCATTGCAACTTGTTTCTCATCTCTTTTCATGGTGAACAATCACCATTAAATTTAATTTTCTCTATGATGGTGAATGTTTCCTTGGGAAGGTTTCTTCCCACTTCTAAAATTTAAATGTAAACATAAAACTCGGCTAAATAAAATATATTTCCTTAAATGTTATTGTTTAATGGTTAATAAAACATGTGACATAGCCATCCTGCGATAGCTATGACGTGTTGGATCCGCGTAAGCTAGAGGTGTGGGATTATCTAAAGGATGAGACATTTTATAATTCTTAATACAACTTTTATTAAGAATAACTTAAATTACTTATATCTAATGAACAACTTTCTTTAAGTGAGAATAAGCCACATATTAGACCGAATATTTAAGTCAGATCGCACAACTAGATCACTTATCCTAAGTATAGTTACTTATCTGCCTAATCTAGCTTTCTATATTATAATATCTTTTAGAAAGTAACCCTCCTACCTTGGTTGAAGACTCATCTATTCTGCTTCTTGTAAATAGGTGTACTCAGGTACTATTACTCTTCCTTATGCATATTATTATCGAAGGTGGACGTTTCCTTCTTCCTTGTGAGTAGGCCGTCTAACCCTTGTTCCGAACTGTTCCGCACTAAGCTTTCTCTAAAATTGCCATTCTCTCTCACTAAACCTTCTATCCTTTTAAAGTATATCTTATTTGCATTTTTGCTTTGTTTTTCTTCTTGGTATTGGGTTGGAAAAGTTTTGCCATTAATCGTGGCCGTCAAAGAACGTAGGAGTTATGTTAGAAGAAGAATGCGAGAGATGTCACAAACATCAAAACTGCGAGAAGTTCAAAAGAGGGCTCACGAAAGGTTAAAAAATAGTACCTCTCGTATTTATATTAGAATAAGAATTTCGTACAGTAATTTGTATTAAGATAGCACTTGGAATTCAATTTTCTTCTCGATATATATTTCCTTCTTTCATACATTAAATAAATATTTCAATCAAAAATTGTGAGACATGCTGTGAAATTTTATGTTTCATAATACGTTTTTCGGTGTTACAAAAAGAGCAATTTTATTACAAGATTTATTAACCTTGCAAATTTCTCGCTTGTTAACAAATTTTTTAACTGCTGAAAAGTTGATAGTTCCCGCTAAAATAAATCAATGCTATCGAAGAATTTCTGTTACGTTTGAATGCGGTTTATCTATAAATATAGTGCAAATTTTTTAAATAAAATCTATTTGACATTCTATTTTAGGTCCTTTCCTTGAATTTGATGGATACCAAGATTTGACTGTTCCGCTCTAGCATAACGATTGCATTTTAAACTTAATCTAAAAGGATATGAAACACGTACGAATTTAAAAATAGAAGCTAAAATAATTATTACTAGTTAAATAAGTTTAATTTTACTTTCCTTATTCTGATTTTCATTTTATACCACTTACTTAGGAATATTTATATTAATTTAATTTAATTTATATTGAATCGCTTACATTGACATTAATCAATTGCGAATATTATTTTCATATTAAGGTATCCAAACACGTTAAAACGACTAAATTCGGTCAAAACACATTATTTTTTTTTTTTTTTCGTTTTTGTTTTTAATGTTGTTGAATAAGGCTACCTTTTGATTTGACAAAACATACGTTATTTTGTTTCTACGTTACCTAAATGCCAAGTTACAATCAATTTTATAAAATTAGAAAAACTGGAAGTGGGTCTTTAATGTACCAGAAGGGGGCATTTAAATTGTTTAAAAACTATCATGGCAAGTCTGATAATTCGAAATATTATAACTGTATTTCTAAGAAACTTTTTGCACCTGATATTTATATTATTTTCAAGAGAATAATTATTAGAATTTTTAAGAGAAAACATTTCTTATTGTATGAATATTTGTTGAGTTATGGTCTATTATTTAAATAATTGTGTCTCATAAAAAATGTCATATTTCTTGCAATATTTACACGATTAGATCTATAATTTTTAAATTTCAGTAAAATATTAAAATTTTAGTACATTTTCTAGATTAATGCCACTAATTTGTTATAGTAATACTTTAAGCGATATAAGTTAATAACTTTTTGTTCTAACTGCTTTGAAGTATTTCAAAAATATTGGAAAAATTTCACTTGTAATTGTGGTTTTTGTAACATTTAGATAATTTTTTTAAAAATATTGTTAGTCAAGTATTAGTATTTATTAATATTGATCTCTAAAAAACTTTTATAACATTTTTGCATGTTATTTTATTTAAAAAAATTATTCCAAACGTGTTCGGATACCTTAATCAGACACAACCACAGTTAACAAACTTTATGTATACCATTTATATGATTAATCTCTATCTTATTAATAGTAATTAAATCCTCTTTTACAATACTACTAATTCAACTTATCTACTAAGCTGATTTTCCTATTTAGTGAAGATATTTATTATTACAGTTATTTAATTATTTAGTTTATTATTCTTAACGAATGCTTTTGAAATAAGCAAATTAATCTTGACTTCAAAAAAATTAAACTTTTCTATTTGAAAAAATTAACTTTTAAAATCGGGAAGCTCAATTTTTATACGTAATAAGTATAAAATGTGTTAATAAACACATTTTATACTTATTACGTAGATTCATCCATACATTTAAAATTCAGGTTAAGGAATAAAATTCATAAATATATTTCAGTTGGAAACCTCTCTCTTTTTAAATTGACACAAAAAAAAAAATTTTAGCTTTCCAACACCCATTAAAACAATTGCATAATTTCTTCATAATATGTATAAATTATAAATTACAAATATTTATTTTATCTTTTTAATCTTGCAAAACTATTTACAACATTTTAAAACGAAATTTAATGCAACATATTTTATAGAGATTTGATATACTACATTTTACAGCGTTTTATGTGAATATATATTTCAAATATGTAACAAGGTTCCAAACCTAATAATTTTATTAATTATTAACGTATTTATATAAAATTCTATTGGTTTCTAATGTATAAAATACAACAATTAATTATTACAATCAAACATTAACTGTGTTCTTATGGTTTTTAAACTCTAATGTGTATTTTTTTTATGATTCTACTGAAAAATTACAAGAAATTTAGAAAAATACTTTGATTTATTTTTTTGTCGATTTTAGTAGCATTCTATATTTCCATTTACGTTAACTCATAAAACTCACATAGCTACGCTCCCCCTTTAGGTTATTTTATGTATGATATATATATATATATATATATATATATTTGCATAATATAATGCATACTTGAAATGTATGTTCACTAGCGAACTTCCAAAAGTGGGGTCTTACAAAACTTGACTCCAAGGGAGGTTACGAGAACGTTATGGATAAAATTCTTCGCTTTTGAACAATTAGACCAATAGATTTTAAATTTGGCAGCTATGATTCTTTTTTTTATTTTCGTTAAAACGGAGACTTGGGAATCAATTCAAAAGGGGAGGAACAGAGGTGTTAAAGATCAATTTACTTCGATTTTAAAAGTTCACCTGTGCATTTTAACACAAGTGGTGAGGTCTGAGGGGCGTATCTACCACCGTATCAGCCGTATCGATGATACGAGGCCCCAAGCTACAGGGGCCCAAACATGTGTAACTACAATCTCACTAAAAAGGCTCCCATACATACAAAATGGCCCCGAAGGAATTTTAATAAGGAACCACTCAGAACTAGCTACGCCAGAGTGAGGACTGTAAATATGTTTTTGAAAACAATCCAAAATTTTAATTGCGATGTAAAATTTTTATTATTATTATTTTTTAATGCTTGTAACCAAAGTATCGAAGAAAACCGAAGTTGTATATCGTTTTATAAAATTTGTTTCTTACATTATTTATCTTTCAATTAAAATGTTTGCAGTAACAGAAATGAAATTTTATTTTTTTATACTAGGCACCGAAAACCAGGTAATTTTATTTTTAAGCTAGGAATGAGTTTTAAAATATATTTTTGAAATTCATTGTTCGTATAGTTTATGACCCACAAACAAATAGTTTATAAAATAAAAAATAACACAGACATAAGTATAGAATTATTATGAGTTGTCAAATATATATTTTCCTATTGCAAAATTAATATTAGACTAACCCCGTTTATTTTATACTACTTGGCACACCTGACAAGGGAGCGGTACTTATTTATAAATAATGAAACTTCAGCTTGTGTCTTGCTTAATATGTTATCTAAATTCAATGTGATGTATGACTTTTGACTTCTTCATATTAACACGAATTTCAAAAACTGTCTGAGCATCTTCAATCAGTTTTTCCTCTTAAATTAGAATAAAAGTTAGTTTTTCTCTTTTATAATTCAATATTCCTTCTAGCTGACATAAAGCTGTAAAAATATAAAATAAAAAAAAAGTAACAAAAAACGTCAAAAAGGCATTTTTGAGTGTAAGAGTTCTTGATATGAACGAATGAATGAACAATTTCACTCGTTCTTTGTGGAACCGGTCCTTTTCTATATTTCCAGACGAATTCTGTGTTTGACATAACATTCCAAAAGTAATTAGACATGCGGACAAGCTCAAAATTATTTTGCTTCAGGATCATAACCTTTTACAATGCATTTTTCTCATTTTGGATCACTTTAATCAGGTTTTCAAGTTTTCTCAGGTGGCTGGTTTTTGACATTCAGGACTTGAACTTGGTCTACTTTATGTGTGCCAAAAAGATTATAAATGATTTCTACTTTTTGAGTGGGTGCTGCAAGGCATCAGTTCGGAGAATTAATGAATTAATACAAGAAATCTTATAGAAATATTTCTGATTTTATTTCGTACTGCATTTCTTTTAAATGCACTCTTTTAATATTAATAAAAAAAAAAAGAAGTTTATTGAAAGCTTGTAAAATGTAATTAAATCTTCTTAAATTCAATTTTATATAAGTTGTGGCTATCATTACATAGCAATATGAAAAGTTTCTTTTTTAAAGGAAATGAATATTTCTTTTAATTCACGTGAAGCAATACGAATCTAGGACAATATTTATAGTATAGGGTTTTTTTAGGATTTTTGCGACTTTTGATGATCTTGAAATTCGTTATTTCAAAGCAAGACTTTTAAAAGGCATCTTATGTCATTTATTTCATAACTGCCTAAAACAGGGGTGGCGAACCTTTACGTGCCATTTTTTCTAAAGAAGTGTTTAATGAAATACAGACGTGCCACCAAATAATTTTGACTTGTGGTTATTAAGAAAATAATAAAAATAATTACTAAGAACACACACACAAAACTCTTTATTTACTACGAAAAAATTCCTTTTGCACTGTATAATTGTAAATGTTTTAATTATACGTGTAATTCAAATTAAAGTAACATTAGTGTGACTTCTATTGTGGGAGATTGTGTGTATGTGGATTACAAATAACTTATATTAGGATTATAAGATATTACTTTTAGTAGAATGCATGCTCAATAGGAATCATCTGCCAATCGTTTTTTAAGCAATTAATTAATTTTTATGTGGTTCACTTTTTTGACGAGGGTATTTGTGATGCGTTTCGAAATGCCGTTTTACAGACTATGTTCTGCATACCACTATTCCAGAACATAAAACACACACCCTTTTATCGCCTATACTAATCATGTCATATTTCTAGATTCACCAAATTTGAAATTCTCTGTTACACTTCCTATCTTGCTTTTTTTATTTTATTTTTTTTTTCGCTGAACTAGCCCCATGCTAAATAACACTTAAAAGTCATAAATATAATACTAAAAAAAAATTTAAAACACAGTTGTGTCAATGAAATCGACTATGATATGCGAAGACAAACTTTGCAATTGTAGTCCCCGACATAACTAAGACAAGACAATAACAAACGAGTGTGCTCTCCGCCGCCCCATGACCGATCACTCGCATTTGTTCGTAATACTTCATAGTGAACTTTGTTATTTTGAAATAAAATGCAAACTATTTTGTTTGCTGGCGTGCCCAAAACATTGCGTTGCGTGCCATGAATGGCACGCGTGCCAATGGTTCGCCATCCCTGGCCTAAAACATGAAATATGTTTTATGTTTTTCTAGCTATTATTCATTTTTAATGGAATATACTTGTTACCACTAAATTAAGGCGTTGTGCCTCAAATTGCAGCACCAAGAAATAACGCACGTAGCGTCATGCAAATTTCAGGAGCGAAATTGTTCAGGTGGATATGCAAATGATTAAAAACATTTCGATAAATGATTAAAGGTGGGTCTTCAGTGGCATCAGAAATCAAACCCGCGAATCGACAACACCGGCTACGAGTCAGTGACCATGTTCACGAGGCTACCACCAACAAACACAATAGCAAGTACATGAGCTCTGACGTGGACTGATGTATTATTTATTCTTTTATATTACGTAAAATTTTAATTCTGTTGCTTTGGAATTCAGCTATTAAGAATTTATTTAATTATTTAATCTCCTTTTCTCTTTTGAAAAAAAAATTTTTATTAAAGAGATTATGCAAACACACCCACTTGATTCATTGGTGTATTTGAAACGTTAAAAATTATAAGATAAGAAAATCCAAAATTGTTATAGTAATCTTGGAATATAATTACTATAGACCAGGGGTGGCGAACTTTTATGGATCAACGTGTCATTTTTTTCTTAAGAAATGTTTAATAAGGTATAGATGTGCCGTCAAATAATTTTGATTTGTGATTATTAGGAAAGTAATATAAAACTAACTTCTAACAACTCAAAACTCTTTATTCACGACGAAAAAATGCCTTTTACACTGTACAGTTGTAAATGTTTTAGTTATATGTGTATATAATTCAAATTATAAAGTATCTCCTTTTGTGAAAAATGCTTCCTTTATAGTAATATTTTGCCTGTATATAGCTCAGACCTCTATAAGGAGGCTTAACTAGAATTTTTGAATTATATTTCTTAGAAGTGGGTTTGTCCATGTTTTACGCCAGCAGAGGGGAGAAATTTTAAGAAAAAAACGTTCATAATTATTTCAATGGGTTGTAACTCTGAAAATAATGTGAATTTTTCAAAACTCATAGTTGAGCTTCTGTACAGAGGTCTGAGCGAAATACAGGCAATATATTATTATAATAGAAGCATTTTTCACAAAAGGAGAACATTTTGAAAAAAAGGTTATTCTAAGTTAATTTTTTGCCAAAATATTGTATTTAAATAAATTTTTTTTGTCAAAATGTCCTTAAAACAATTTTATACATGCATTCTAATCTAATTCACACTAAATAGGATGAAAACTATCCATTTATGCGCTTTTTTAAAATCACAGTTCCAAACGTAGTCGGATACCTTAATAAGATTATGATCCGGATAATTTTAATGGTCAAATATTATTTCCATGCATATTCTCCGAAAAACAGGGAATTTCAAACTACATGTCGGTTGGCAAAAGTGGTTAGACTGTATTATTATGTGAAGACCATTGTCCATGTCTAAGCCTAGGCCTAATATCATAAACAATCATTGAACTCATTTAGTCGAAATGCGACCATTCGTCGAGCCGGTCGTACTGATTTAATTTGTTTTAAATTACCATTTGTACGAGTATTTGATATTGCATGCTATATGCTGTCTACTTTTAAAGATCACAGGTAGGACCTACTTTTTTTAGGTGCCCTAAGGCCTCAAAAAATCTTCTCTGAGCCCAGGGCCTCAAGAAGACTTAAGTCGTCCCTGTTCGCGTCACTTGAACGTGGTTCAAAATTGTGAGGTCCTTCTCAATATTTCTCATGTCGCAATGCAGTGCAACTTAAATTAAAATCAGATCGGAACTTTCTGGTTTAGTTAATGGTTCAGTATCTTTGAGAATAAAAACTGTCACAAAGCTTCATTTCTTACATTTTCACAGCTTAAGTTTGAAAAAATCGAAGACTTATTTGTTATTCATTTCAAGTTTTCTTTCTTTCGAGCAAAAAGAGTATGTTTAGATCCATGTTATATGCCAGTGGTCCCCAACCCCGGGGCCGGTACCTGTCAGTGAATCAAATGGTACCGGGTTGTCCAAGGAGCATTAAATGGTTTCTATTTTATTTACTGTGGTATACTTCTCTCAGGTTTGTGCACCTTTCCACGGAAATCACCTTATATTCCCTATTAACCCTTTATCGACCGACGGTACTTATAAGTACCACTCACTTTAAAATTACATTGAATAACCGTTTTTACGAATACTCTGACGATACTTGGCAGGAATATTCTTTGAAATCCACTCTTCCAAGATATATGGCAGAACGGGTTCTATGATGAGTATTTTAGCGGGGAAGGCGAATAGTTTTTTAGCAGAAATTGCGTTTTCAGATGACGGCGTTTTCAGCGGATTGCAAAGATTATCATTTTTGTTCCGAAAAAATAGTTAATGTCAAAAGGTAAGTGTCTTATTTTTTTGGTATGTTAATGAAGACCTTATAAAACGATGTGACTATTTATTTTAAGTGGACAGTGTGTGTAATTAATTTTACAGTTGAATATCTTTAATTAATTAATTAGCTCTAACTAATTAAATTTCCCAAAGTTGAGTATTTTGTTTATGTATATCCCTTAGTTTTCAATGTAGTGATTAAAAAAAAAATATCGCATGAAAAAAAACTGCAGTAAATCATAATGCGGTCGATAAAGGGTTAAATCACTTTATATTCATTATTTAGTGTTATTGTGTTTTATCCTGAAAGCACAATTAAGTGCAATTAAATTAAAATTATTAAATCGAAACAATCTAAAATATAAACAATCAACGTCTCTTCCAGTAACTTTCAAAGCCTTCTTTTATGGGAAGGGTTAGATTAAAAAAAAACGTAGACGAATGCATCGAAACGTAATATGCAGTGACGTAACGTCCACCCTTGCAACCCAAAGCCAAAATAATGCCCAGTAGGTATTTAGCAGAGGCGTAGTTACCCCCGTATCAACTTTACCAATGATACGGGGCCCCAACACGTGTAAACAAAAAAAAATTAAGCCATTAAGAGACCCAAAAGAGGTTTGCCAAGGAATCTTCGATACAGAGCCCACTCAGGACTAGCTACGCCAGTGGTATTTAGCCAATTTATAAAATAATATAGGTAAAATCTGATTTTCCAGGGAGGGGGCCCTAATATTCTATGTTATGCCCACTGGTAATATGTATGCTAAAAATTGAAAATCTGTTGGTCAATGGGAAGGGTTTTAACCTTCTGTACGCCACTGGTCCCCTCCTCCTCAAAGGACCGTGGTAAAATTATTAAACGTAAAATTCTTTAAACCGGTCCTTGGTGATAAAAAGGTTGGGAAACACTGTTATATACGATTAATCTCTACGTAAGAGTTCCCTTTATTGAATGGTTTCATTCAATGTAAAATACAGTCGGACCTCCATATAACGAACCTTTTATTTCCTGAACTTTTTCTTGGAACTATATATATATATAAGAGCATTTTACTATTTCCTTCGTAAAATAACCTCGAAATAGCGAAGTGAATTTTCGATTTAACGTTTTCTTTTTTTTTCTTCTCTCTTGTGATTCGATTTCTTTCTCCTTATTTTTAAAACATTTCGCGGCATTTTTCAAATTATTCTCTTTTTTTAGGGTTTTCAATGACCTTGAACTGGTTGTACTGGGTGTCTTAACTCACACAAAGCAATAAAATTGCCCCGTAATTTTTCAAACAAAAAAACTCAAATAAAACTAAAAGATTTTATCAGTAATTAAAAAATTTTAGGAACCATGTGGTAGTGTATGCTTAAAATTACTAGTTATAAAGTAATGTATTTTTAAAGTTACCTGTAGGTTTAAAACTAAAAAAATCTCATCTAAAAGTTCACTAATTTTAATATAAAATAGTTTTTTAAAGTTAAAGTACATTAATTTCTCAGACAATGTTTTTTTTTTTTCTGGTTTTCCTCGCAGATTCTTTTTATGGGTAAAATATATTAATTAAATAGAAATTAATTTACAAAAATATGGGAATAATTACTTGTTTTAAACAATATGTAGTGTTTATGAATTTAAAATTTGTTCTATGTAGTTTCTAAAGTATATTAAAAGATGAATCTCTATGTAGCGAATTTTCCACATAACGAACTTTTTTTTCGGGATTTAACGACTTCGTTAAATAAAGGTCCGACTGTAATTATCAGTTCAATACCTTTATCATGATTTAGCTAAAATTTACCTTTTGTAGCATTCTTTTAAAATATTTTACATGGTATAAGATGCTAAATTTGAAAAAAAATTTATATTCTCTTAAAACTGTGATCTGCTGGCAATTCTATGTGACAAAATTATGTGTTACTATGGTTACCAATTGTTCGTATCGAAATGATGGAAAAAGTTTTAAAAATAAAAAATCTTTTAGTTTTTAACGCAAAGTATGTACTTAATGTGTTAAAAATCTATCCTTTAGGTTTCTTTTATTTTAGTAACTATAAGGATTTTTGGAAAAACAAAATATGTTTTTTTATATTATAAAGTCAATTTTTTTCCAGGTTTTTCCCCCCTTGTCTATGTAAGCAAGCGAGAATCTTAGCAAAAATACAGGAAATTTGGTATACATCAATACTTAGAATGTTTTTTTTTATACTTTAATATATAGAATCATTAATATTAATTAGTGAAAAAAAAATTTATATACAACAATTTTTTAGTCATTTTTAAAGATTTTTAACAAATTTAATTGAAGTGTTTAAGGCATCTTGAGTCATTTTTAACAGTTTTTTTTATCTCTATTGTTACAATGAAATACTTTTAACAGGAAAATGCTTAAGACGAAATAACGGTTTACACACGAAATAATACAAAGGTCCCGACAAATTACTATGTATTTTCATGCATTTTTTCTCTTAACACACAAAAGGATTACCCCTCTAGGAATGAATAAAATACGGAAAACACCAGCCACAACGAGATGATTTCACAGGGGTGGGAAATAGAAGAGAGGCGGTTTTACATGTTTCGTTGAAAGGAGCGGAATTAGGCTTTGAAATACTCTCCGAATAGCCAGTTTTGTTTATCTAATAAGCTACTTTCTCTCTCCATCCCTTTCAAACGCCATACAAAAACATCTCATCTCTCAACAGTTGGCTTTGAAATTCGGTGAGTCCATTGCAGTGGGAGTAAAAATCAGTGAGTTTGATTCGCGGTATTTCTTTTATATTAAAAAAGGAAAGCAAACTGTTATTTCGCTTAAAATGAAATTGATCTTCTTAAGGATGTAGATCAAAAACAGAGGACAAAAAAGCGGAAACCTGTAAAGATTTTGGTACTTTTTAAAAAAGAGAGTGCAAATTACGTAAATGTTTGAAAGGTTTTTATTAAATGCATGCAAATACTCATATCTTTGTAAATAAAATATACTCTATATAGCTCATTTTGTTTAATATATATTTTGTTTGTTTGTTTTTATTTTTGTAATATCTTTTAACATGAAATTCTTTTAACAAGAAAAAATATTTCAGTCACCTAAGTTTCGCGTTAACTGATTTTCATTATATTAGTATTTGCTATTACTCATATCTTAATGCTCTAAAAATGCGATATAAATCTTAATACTTGTAGTCTTTTTTTCAAATTATCTGTACCTTTCAATAATGCAATGTCTATAAGTATTGATTTGAAAAGTATGAGTAGTTACAAAAAAAAATATGAATAATCTATGGATGATTTAAAAAATATATTCGAAAGTCTAGAAAACTGTTGAAATAGACAAAAGTGAGGAAGAGAAGTTTTTAAAAGAATATACTTAGAAATAAAAAAAAATTTCAAAAAAAGACAGTAATATTTTCATATTCCAGGAACCCCTTTTTTTCAAGCAACTATAGTAAATTTTATTTCTCTAACGTCATAACCCAATACTCTAAATTATAAATACTTTCGTTTATAAACTGTGAAATATGGTGTGTGCGAAATCAAAGTTTTGCACGTAGTAGTAATATTTGTTAACAGAGTAATTCCAGAGAAATGAAAATAAAGAATTCAATTTGATAGATTTATTCTGATAGAAAAATTTTCGAAACTGTTACTAACCTTATAATATAATTTTTTTGAAAGTTTGTTATTTTTTTTAAAAAAAAAAGCTGCATGACTAGATTAGATTCGAAAGTTTCCAAATTCAATAGTTATAATCACTTTCAAGTTTCTTTCTTATCTCTGTAGATTTCGATAGAGGGCAGCACAAGCTATAGCATTAATTAAGGAAAACGTAGTTCACGTATTAAAATATAGATGGCGCTATTATACTATTCGCAATTTTGAAATGCATGTGATCGAATTTTATACATATTTTTCCTTCTCTCTTTCATTTATATTACCCTTTCCAACTCCGACAAACAAACCATTTTAAATCGCATTTATAACTGTATTGCAATAAAATTTTCACTGAAATACAGTGTGGGTAATATATATCTTATTTATGAAATAGGTAAAAAGCGAAAATTTGCTCTTCTTTTCTCACGTGGTCTCAAATGAACTGTGATGTTATCTTTAAAATATATTATTGTTTTTCGAATTCTTAAAAAAAGAAAGAGTTTAAGCTTAAATAATTAAATTATTTTAAATAAATTAACATTTCAATAGCTCAAAAAGTAATTGATCAAGCGACAAATATAAATTGCTTAATATACTAATAAAATATAGCTTGGTGTACGACTTTCCAAAATAAATGTATGTGATTTTAATTCCAATTTCTTAGAGTAGCAAAATCGATCACTATAACTTAGTTTTTCGATGGATTATGGGAGAAAATCTTAACAAATGCTGAAACTCAAATAATTCTTATTTTGATTTTCAATTTTAAGATATTTGTTTTGTGTTGTGTCCCCCTTATAACTAATCTTTAATAAATATTTAAGAGGAAATAAATGGAATTCTTTATGTAATTTTGAAAGCTTTAGCGAACCAAATCCTGCCCTGTCTCCAACAGTGGGAAAAAAACACTATCTTTTTCGTATTTCTTTTTTAAAAAATACATTCCTTGCCTCCTACTCACATTCATGTTTATTCTTATTGGAATAAATATCGCGTAGAAAAACTCATAAATGAATCCAAAACTGGCCATTTTATAAAAAAAAAAATTTTATTGTCAAAATATATAGATATTTATTTATATGTACAATGCAAAATGTTTCTCATTCCAGCAAATGAAGTGCAAAATGTAAGCGAAAGAAACTTTCAATACTGCCACCAATCCCTTATGGTGAACTCCTCATCGTCATCTTGCCTCATATCACTCAAATCGATACTTTTCCTCCTGTTTTTTCTCTTTTTTTCTTTCAGATAATGAACAACAGGATCTGTCCCGTACACCTCACCATCCTCCTCCTCATCGTCATCTAAATCTCGATGCTTGCTCTTCATCTTTCTCTCGCTCGATGCTGAGGAGGACTTCTGCTTCTTGATTTTATCTGGCCTCCTTCTGTTCTCCGAAGCTCTCCTGTAATCTTCGAAGTCATATGTTCCCTGTGACGGTCTTTTGTGTTTCCTCACTCTGGTATCCTCGACTCTCTCTTGCTCCTCTGACTCAGTCGGCTCCTGTTGAGTTCTAGTGCCGATGAAATCACTGATTTGAAGCACCATGAACTTATTCCCAGGATTCCAAGATAAGAAGCTGGATCCTGGATTGTAGTTGTTGTTATTGTTATTTGAATCCTGCTGGTTGTCTTCTTGGGGATAGTCAGAAGAAGGGTCACTGTTCGGATTGAACGTCCGGGTCACCACTCGTTGCTGTTCCTCTGCGCTCTCTTCTGGCTCGTAAGATGGTGTTCGCTGAACCGGCATGGCGACATTGATGGGTAGAGAAATGACGAGAGGCCTAGGGGCATCTTCTTCCATGGATCGAGTGGATGGGACTAAGAAGATGACAATGAAACACAAGAGACTGAACATCTGGAAAATAATTTTTAGTTTAAGCACAAGTTTCTAGTATGTATATGTATGTGTGTATATAATCATATACTAAATTGCCGTAATTCTGAATTAGAGCATAACTATAAGCAGTAAACTATAACTATAAACTATAACAAGATAGTATAGGTCAGAGGTGGGGAACCTATATTTACCATTAGAGGCCACATGTAAATTAAGTAGTAATAAAGGATGCTGCATAGAGATTAATGTATCTATAATTACTTTCATGAAATTATTATATATAATTTTTGTATAGTATTAACAATTTTGTGTATTATATAGAAATATTATTTTTTAAAAAAATTAAATCCTTATTTACTTATTATTTGACATAAAAAGTTAAAATATAAAATATTTTTCTATTCACATAAGGGTAAAAAATTGTTACATTAATCATTGATTATTACTTTTTTATAAAATTATTAAATTCATAGATATCATTGCATTTCTCAGTGTGTGTATTTTTATTTATGCAAGCATATTATTTATACACATGTATTTTGACCCAGCTTCATAACGCGAAGCCTTGATTGATCGTCTAAATTTTCCCAAACTTTTCTGACTCTTAGACCCCCTGCTATGTTTTTCGTCTTTGGGTAGATCCCTGCTTATCTAATATTAAATTTTTGCTCATTGATCAACTTCAATGTCTTTTTGACAGATGGTACAGAGCTACTTACTTCAAAATATTAAAATTTTTAACTGTAGTGAAGTATGGTATTTAAAACTTTAAAAAAACATGTTAATGAATTTTTTAAATTTAAATCTCATAATACATAAAATAATTGAGTAAGAAACCAAAATGCTTTTAATAAGAGGGATAAATTTGGCACTTCAATATCAAATTTTCAACATTTAGCATCAATCTTGTCGAGTTTAACCTTAAATTTCTTCGGTTAGTAGTATCCAATCTTTTATTTATTTTTTTTTTTTTTTTTTTTTTTTTTTTTTTTATTTTTTTTTTTTTTTTTTTTGTCTACCATATTTAAAGCATTCTCAAACTTAGATTCAAAATCTGAATAGAGGGCATTTTAATGAACATAGGCTCAAAAATATTATTTTGGAAGATTGTCTGTGACGAAATTAGAAACTGGGAAAAATTCGAAATCTCCAATATTATACTCTTTTACCTTAATTCTGACAAGAAAAATTGAAGTGGTCCTTGTTTTAATAAAATATATGCTATCCCCTTGTAACTGTGCAAATTAACCTCATTATATTTAGTTAATAAATCTGTTTTAAATAAATAAAATCTGGTTTCCCCTTCATTACATTTTCTTTTAAAATTGAAGTCCCGATGTGATTTAATGAGAGCCTTTATCAAAGACCCCTATTTACACCTAGTAGACCCCTAAATTATTTTTTCACTGACATGGACCCCTTGCAAGTCGTCATAGACCCCTGGGGGTCTATATAGATCACTTTGGGAATCACTGGTCTAAATGTCTGATAGTGTTGCCATGTTGCACTAGGTGGACTTCTAACTTTTGAAATGTGGAATTTTCTATTCCCACAAGCAGTCATCGAAACATATATACATACATTCATCCCATTCTTTATTTAATTCCATTGATTTGTAAGCTGTTGTAATCTATATGATTAATACAAGTGCTACAGCTTTTATGAAAGTCGCATTAGAGACTCACACAGCGGCTGCAAGTTCCCTACCTCTGGCATAGGTCAACCTCAATAAGTAGTACGATGGCTAACTTTTAGCCTTAGAAACAAATTTTGTAGAGAGCGTTTCTCAAACTGTGGGGCGCGAAACCCTTGGGGGCGTGATAACCCCACGGGGGGGGGGGGCGAGCATATGGAAAAGTCTAAAATAAAAGATTACTTAAGAATATTATTAATTTACTGCAAAGAAGCAAAGCAAAATTCATTCTGGCATAATAAAAAAAAACATAAAATATACACGTTTACAATGATACAATAAATATACTTATAAATGTATCAATACTGCTCAATATATTTGATAATTAATTTATCGATACAAAGTTAAGGTATCCGACTACGTTCGGAACCATGATTTTAAAAAAGCGCATAAATGTATAATTTTCATGATATTTAGTGTCACTTAGATTAGAATACATGTATAAAATTGTTTTAAGGACACATTATGACAAAAAAAACTATTTAAATACAATATTTTGGCAAAAAATTAACTTAGAATAACCTTTTTTCCAAATGTTTTTCTTTTGTAAAAAATACTTCTATTGTATTAATATTTTGCCTGTCTATAGCTCAGACCTCTGTACAGAGGATCAACTATGATTCTTGAAAAATTCCACATTCTTTTCAGAGTTACAACCATTTGAAATAATTATCGGCGTGTTTTCTTAAAATTTCTCTCTTCTGTTTTCATAAAACATGGATAATCCGACTTCCAAGTTATGCGTTTCAAAAATTCTAGTTGAGCCTCTGTACAGAGGTCTGAGCTATATACAGGCAAAATATTAATACAATAGAAGTATTTTTTACAAAAGGAGAACATTTGGATAAACGGTTATCCTAAGTTCATTTTTTGCCAAAACATTGTATTTAAATAATTTTTTGTCATAATGTCCTTAAAACAATTTTATACATGTATTCTAATCTTCGTGACACTAAATATCATAAATATTATCCATTTATGCGCTTTTTTAAAATCACGGTTCCGAACGTAGTCAGATACCTTAAGAAGAAGTTTAATAATTACTAGTGACTTGTCATATACGAAATTTAATACTTATCTCGATAATTTGTACTGTTTATAATTGAAAAATCGTATTGAAATTTTAATGTTAAAGTACATTATTGAATTCAATGCATTGTATGTGTTATTATAAGGAGAGGGGGGAGAGGAAAATTATGATCGCAAACTGGGTCGCTAACGTTGAAAGTTTGAGAAACACTGTTGTAGGGTTAAAAAAATTTTTAAGGCCAGCTAACATTCCCTACCTTTGTCTAAACTACTCTGGAGTAAAGGAGAGTAAATAGTGCACACACGCACATAGATATTTAAATATTTAGTGAATAGCTTATTGTTTTCAAAAATGAATTTCTAAGAATATAAAGAGAAAGGCATTGTAGTATCTTATTTATAAAAATCTAAAAATAAATTCAGTGATGCAAAAGCTAAGCAATCAATTAATAAAAATGTACCGTAAAATCCGGCGTATAATGCGCACTTTTAACATTAAAAATAAGATCGAAATTTACGGGTGCGCGTTATACGCCGGATATAAAAATGATAGCTTCAAAAATAAAAAAATAAAAAAAATTAAAGAAAAAGAAATGCTCATTAAAAAAAACCCTCAGACTTCTAGAGAGATCGGAATACTGTTTATTTAAAAGTAATGTCACATCTTATGAAATTAAAGGGTTGTTTTTCTAGAAATATATATATATATATATATATATATATATATATATATATATATATACTTTATCGAAATCCTGGTATAATATCTCGAATCATTGGTTTAAAACATAATAGCATTGCTAGAGTACATTGTAGGCTCCTTCATAAAAAAGGGGTGCGCATTATGCGGCGAATATATCTTAAAATCAAAAAATGCAGATTGAAAGTATAGGTGCGCGTTATACACAGGCGCGCGTTATACGCCGGATTTTACGGTATTTCGGAATCTTGTTCAGTTTTCCCCATGTTATCAAAATCTTTTATGTTTGAGGATGTGATTTAATCATTTTATTGGGGAGATTTAACATTAAAATATATTTGACATAAAAGAATATTTAAAGTATCCGACTACATTCGAAACCGGGATTTTGCAAAAGCGGATAAATGGTTAATATTTATGATATTTAGTGTCACTTAGACTAGAAAATGTATATAAAATTGTTTTAAGAATACTATTACAGTAAAAAATTATTTAAGTACAATATTTTGACAAAAAAATGAATATAGAATGACCCATTTTCAGAATATTCTCCTTTTGCGAAAAATGCTTCTATTATAATAATATTTTGCCTGTATATAACTCAGACTTTGGTACAGAGGCTCAACTAGAATTTTTGAAATATATAACTTAAAAGTGGGCTTATCCATGCTTTACGACAACAGATGGGAGAAATTTTAAGAAAAAAAACGCCGATAATTATTTCAATGGGTTGTAGCTCTGCAAATAATGTGAACTTTTCAAAAAAGTTCAGACTCTCTGGAGAAGTCTTTACTTTATATAAGCACACACACACAAAATATTATTATTTAAGAAGCATTTTTTATAAAAGGAGAACATTTTGAAAAAAGATTTTTCTAAGTTAATTTTTTGCCAAAATATTGAATTTAAATAATTTTTTTTGTCAAAATGTCCTTAATATATAAAACAATTTTATACATGTGTTCTAATCTAATTGACACTAAATATCACAAAAATTATCCATTTATGCACTTTTTTAAAATCACGGTTCCGAACGTAGTCGGATACCTTAAACTCCTTTTAAGAAATTATAAAATTTTTAATCTTATCTAAATTTTACAAACAGGACAAGTATAAGTTAGTTTGTCAGCTTTGAATTCAATGGAAGCATGCGATTGGATTACCTTTATCATGTGACCATCATGAATTTAGCTCATTAAGTAGTGTTGTGTATGTGAGTGTATGTATGAGTGTGTCTATGTGTGTGCATGTGTGCGCCTATGTGTGTGTATTTGCATGTGTGCATGTGTGGTTCTATGTGTGTATGTGTATGAGTGTATGTATGTGTGTGTGTGTATCAAGGACGTAGCTACTGCCGTATCAGCCGTATCAAAGATCCCAAGCCACAGAGGCCCGACATATGTTAGCAAATAATCGTAAAAGGCTCCAAAAAATGCCTCCGAGGAATTTTGATACAGGACCCATTCAGGATAGCTACGCCAATGGTGTGTATGTGTGTGACAACCCCATAGTTTAATTTGCTAAACTCAAAAACTGCCTGTAAAAAGCACAACTATAGATTGGTTAGTATTTTAATATTTCATTATTATCGTCTAATATTCTTCCTATTCTTTCATTTAGGTAAAAACACTAATGCTTTCAAAGAATATAAATTTGTTATCAAGATTATGTTTTTATATTTCATTATCGTCATAAATTAAATATAATTATATTTATAAGCAAGATAAGTTTTGACTCCAACAATGCTCTTTAAAATATATTATGAATTTATCTACATTATATTTAAAATATTATGTGGTAGCTTATATAACTATATATATATAATGAATGAGTTTTATTTAAGGTAAGTAATTTCAATTAGAAACAAGAACTTGTTTATTTCTATTTTTGTAATGTTGCACAGAGTAGCGATTTAAACCTCAATGCTGATTAAAGATCATTTAAAATACCTGAAATTCCTCGTCTTTTTTTTTAATGTAAATTCTTTACAAAGTTAATTGATGAATAATTTAGTAATTATATGGAAAAAAAATTAGCTTTGCAATCCATTCCTCTTAAAAACTTAATGAAAAAATCCTTTCACGTTGTTGAGTTGTATATTCTAATCAAACCATTTCATTAAACGTCTCGAAATAGCACATCTTTGGTGATGGAAGAAATTCTTCCCTTTTTTCCCTCAGAAGTATTCTGCGATAATCAGACATTTTTATTTTCCATTTTTTTTCAAACAACTAATATATCTATTCTGAAAGCGAAATGTGTGTTTTTTTTTTAAATATATAGTCCTTTTATGGTGATTTCTATGCAAAAACAAACAGATTAAAAGCGAGCTGCGTGGTAATTAAATTACATCTTGGAATTTAAATTGTGACGTGTTCGAACATCAATGAAAAAAAGAACTTTTTAAAGTTTATTTTTTGGTTGTGCTACTTTATGTGCAGAATCAATTAAATTATTCAGTTAGAAGCATTCTTATTGCTAAAAATACCCTGGCCATATCAAAAATGAAGGATGATGACAGAAATAAAACGCAATTGAGATACTTAATGAGAAACTATTAACAGAAATTTATGCAGAAGCATTTGCTAACATAAATTACAATGTTTGGCAGTTGATTACTCTCAAAATATTGATATTAACGTCAAATTTATAGAAATTTAAAAATGATGGAAAAATTTAGTCATTTCTTGTAGGAAATTTCTTTCTTTAATATGACTAATGCAGTGGTTCTCGAATTGTGGAGCGCGCCCCCTTAAGGAGGGGGTGATAATCCCTCGTGGGGGGCACGAGCGTATAGAATAGTCGATAATAAAAGATTACTTGAACAAAATTAATAATTTACTGAAGGGAAGCAAAACAAAATAATATACTTATAAATAAATCTATCAGAACTGCGCAATATATTTGATAATTAATTTATCAAAATTAAATTAAGTTTAATAATTATTAGTACCGGAAATAGAAAAGGTAAATGAAGTACTTTTGTTTTCAATGCAGAAAATTCATCATCAACCCCTGCCCAAAATTCAGAGTGAGCTATTACTAAGTTGCCTTTTGATTTCGAAATTTGACATGAAATCTGTAGGTAGCCTGGTGGTTAGAGCATTGGACTCCAGACCGGAAGGAATGGGTTCGATGCCCGATACCACCAAATACCTTCCGAGTACACACGGAGTACGTGCTCGTTAAATCAGTGGGTCCGAAAGTCTTGTGGGCTGAATCACGAGTGCAGGGGACTGGAGAATATTTCCCTCCCCTCCAGTCCCATGGCAAAATTGGGGAGCTGGAGATGGGTGGTGGAGTAATCCATCGTCCCTTCGGGGAATTTCGCCGATCTAATTCGTACTGTCACCTGTATGGTTGCCAAGGCCAACGACAGGCGTACTTCTAGCCCCTTGCCACGATGAATTTCGTGGACCTTGTTCTGACTATGTCAGACAGGTGGCCTTAGCCACAACAACAACGTGAAATCTATGAAGATTTCTTTTTCGCAGTTGAGAGGCTTTCTGTATCAAAGCTCCTAGTAACTTTTATAACTTCTTTAATTAAAAATATTGCAATATGTTCCAATTTAAAAATTAGAAAGGAAAAGTAACATAAAACTTAAAAGTAACTTACTTATACCATCTATTACTTAAAAGTAACGTATACACAAAATTTAATACTTATCTTTACAATTTGTACGGCCTATAATTAAGGACATTTTATAGCTTAAAGTCAAAGTACATTATTATTGCATGGAGGGAGGGGGGACGAAGAAAATTGTGTTTGAAAAGAGTGGGGTGCAAATATTGAAAGTCTGAAAAGCCCTAGGCTAATGGTCACTTCGGACAGACAAGTAACTTTACTTCACATATTGAATTCATAGACGTTACCAAAGTGTGATCTGGTCTTGTTGGATTGCGCACCAATCTTCTGAAAGCTTCAGAGGAGGGTCTGAGAGGAATTTGGTGCTCTAAGGCATCCCACACATGCCCAATTGGTTTTAAGTCAGATGAGTAAGGCGGCTGGTCCATTCGAGTGATATCTTCTGTTTTCTAGTATTTTGACACCACATATATCTGATGTGGCCGAGCATTGTCATTTATTAACAAAACCTCTTCACCAACAGCACCCCTAAGTAATCTAATGTGGGGCTCGAAAAACTCGTGCACATATCTCTGAGCTGTTATAGAACCACCTCGAAAGATATGCATCTCGGTGCAACCATTTGTCACGATTCCTCCCAAACCAATAAAACACGATCACAAAAACGGCATATTTCACGTATTAGGAAAGGCAAGTTGCATATTACTTCCTCTCGCCAGATTAATGCACATTTAGAAGCAGTATTCAGACTACATCTGGACTCGTCAGTAAGCAATACTCTGGCCAAGTGTCCTTGGCTTCATTGAACATAATGAAGGCTACAGTTTAACCCTCCTCATTGTTCTGCAGCTGGAGGGGCTGGAACATAAACCATTGGTTTTCTCACACATACATTCCAACCTTCTTAAGTCTTCGTGCAGCAGTAGAACGGGCTAAATCGACTTCCTCTGGCAGCCTGAAGGTTTAAAACCGAATATCTTCTAATCGTTTCATGGTATCTTCGAATCGACTTCCTCTGTCAGTCTGAAGGTCTAAAACCAAATCTCTTCTAATCGTTTCGTGGTATCTTCGAATCGACAATGCCACAAAATGGTTGCCATGGCGCAGCACTGCTGAGGTCGCTGTTAGGGCTGGATCACTCCTGTGAAAGGCTGCATTAAGGACGACCTTGGGATGCTCGTAGGTGGGACCTTGATAGGTCACAGCAAGTGGAAGAGAGTCCATTGGAGTGTGTTGGGGCATTGTAGAGTGTTGAAGTGTCGTAGGGTATCTACACCTATAGAAGTGTCTCTCTACCATCTGTGGAGCTCCTTGGTTTCCCCTTTTCATGTCTCCTTAAAGATCGAATACGTCACGCCCTTCCAAGCCTCATGTGATGCAAAATCACTTCTGTTTGGAAGTAGCCGGGATTACTGTTCCCCCCCCCCCTTGTGGTTAAATTTAAAGCCTGAGATTGGTGAGGGAACTGCACCGGTCACTTCTTTATCGGCTGGATAAAGAGATATCAAAGGTTGACTTACTTTAGAACATAAGCGTTAAAATATCCAGCCTCTGATACTTTCCCACACAAAACTCCATGACCGTTGAGACGTCACTAGCTCACTAATAGGAAATTGGTCCTTTAGTGGAGATCACTGAACGGTCTTCGGAT
Organism: Trichonephila inaurata madagascariensis; assembly: GCA_019973955.1. Lineage (NCBI taxonomy): Eukaryota > Metazoa > Arthropoda > Arachnida > Araneae > Nephilidae > Trichonephila > Trichonephila inaurata. The sequence continues at coordinate 41,810 of BMAV01026876.1, forward strand.
GCAGTTGTTGCTCTTGGTTGCCCTACGCTGCCCAGTGCTTAAAAATCCACTCCAAGCTTTTAATATGACCCTGTGAGGGATATTCGAATCTTGTTCAACTTCGATTCTACCAATTATTCACTCTTTTTGACCTTCAATTAAATGACACCTTTGAGCCATGGCTAATGAATACTGATTACTCTCAGAAATCGCATTCCTTTTAAACTACACTACAGATCGAAATTCCAGCATAAGTTCATTGCGCACCATGTTATCAGTCACCGGATGTGCGTATTTTCGCCTCTAAATTATGCGTGAAAATGCGATTTTGTGTTGTTCAACTGTATTTAATTAACATGAGTAAAATTAAACCTTTTGGAACTGGTTTCAACATTAAAAGGTGTTATAATGTGCGATGTAGTGTACCGAAATAATCCATTTACGGCAAAGTGGTATAATATTAATGTTTTTATTTTAAAAGACACATGACGAAACGGTATTGGAACATGAAGGAATGGAAGCACACACACAAACACAGAAACAAGGAAAACTTGTTAGGCTTCCGATTTACATCTGCGAGGGAAACACAGGTTTTCTCAATTACATTTTCGCGGAGGGATTAAAACTCGAGCTGCTGGTTTCACATATTTTTACTTATTATTATCCTTTAATTTTCATGATTAGTGTATTTATTACTTGTTGTAATAGAGATATTCCACAAAGCAGCGATACTTAAACTGTGGTCCGTGGAACACCGGCGATCCTCAGCATCTTTCTATGGGGCCCGCGAAGGTCTCTCTTTTAATGTTAAGAGGGTACCCTTTGAGCTATTTTCTTTCTTTATGTATTTAAAAATTATATTTTAGCATTTTATATAATGTTTCTATTCAAGAAAATGATACAAGATGAAATTTTTCACATACTATTCACACAATTTTAAAAATTTAAATTCTTTGGAGAAAATTTGGAAAGTTTTAAAATCCCACTCCTACTGTAATTATTAATTTTTTGACCTGAAATTTTTTGTAATATACTTATGGATGTTATAAACAACTTTAGGGATCGATTTTACAATAACTTAATTCGCTTTTGAGAAAAAAAAATAAAATGTTGATAGGCATGCTAAAAATCAACAAAAAAGCCAATATATCTCTTACATTTTAATTTTTTTTAAAAAAAAGTATTCGATTTACAGCAAAATGGATCCCTAATTTTGTTGCATTCTTTATATGCAACACACAGGAAAAAAATGGAAGTAGTTGGTAAATAGTTGTGGAAGGAGTAGCATTTTGAATGCACTAATGTTTCAAAAAACACAAATTGAAAAAACCCACTTTTTTTATAATTCTGAAAAAAAAATTATAATAAGCTTAAATAAACTTAAAATACCACTTCAAGATATTAGTTATATATTTTTCTTTAAAATAACTGTACTTTTGTATTTTTTCAACCCATATATTTTTATAAATGATCAATTTTAAGAAGGTATTAATTGCACACAAGAAAATTTAAGAAAAATGTTTAAAAAAATTTTTTTTCTCTCACGACAGAAAGTTTAGTTTTTTATCTTCGCATAATATTGAAGTATTACATTTGTATGAAAAATATATCAGGAATAAGAACTGAAATTATGAAATTATTAATATAAAATGCCTTATTTCAAAAATTTTACATGCACACATTTTACAAAGAAGAAAAATTGCATTATTATATTGCCTTGGAAATATTCTGCTTTATATATTACACATTCTTTTTTTATAGTTATTATTTCTATTTATAAAGTAGATTTTTTTTTATCATAACGCTTTTTACAGCATTTTTTTTTTCTAAAAAGGGGGCGTGACCGAATTGCCTAATTTGTTTTCAAATAAAGTTTTATTCAATTTCTAACTTTCCGCACGATTCGCACAAGCGATACATCAATCAAAAGATCATAATGCAAAGAATAAGATTAAATAAAAATAAAAAAAACGATAGATTTGTCCTTTTTGGGGTACCAAGTTTTCTTAAGTCTTTTACAGACTTTGAAAGGATTCATGAAAAAATTGAAATATCCACCATCCTAAACTAGATCACTAAACTGTCCCCATTGAAAAAAACTTTACAAGAACATGTATTTTGAACAAGAATATTAATTCAGTTTTTGTTTCTTGTTTACAACTACGAAGATTATATTTTTACTGTTTTCTTAAGCGGAAAAAAAAGATTTTAAAAAGGCTGTATAAGTAGCAGAAGTAGTCTTAAGATTATTGATGAACCTTTAAATCACAGCCAGAGAGGGGTGTTCGATAGATAAAGGGGATCCATGGTGATTGAAAGTTTAAGAACCGCTACGATAAAGGATTCACACATACTCCCTCTATTTTTTAAATTTTAAAAGAAAATTTGGCTTGTTTTTAAAAATTCTCAATAAAAATGAAAATTGAGATCAAAGTTGAAAACTTTCCTTTGTGTTTTTTAATGTAATTTAAATATATATCTTTGCTTTTGTAGAGAACTTATATCTTAGTAGGAAATATATGGGTAACTTTACTTTACAGTAGTATATGGTTTTTTAATCGTTTGGTTTTATATATAATTTTTCTATCGTTCGAAATAACAAATTCGCAACAATTAGGAATAATTATATGATTTTGATGATAAAGGTAATGAAGTTAAAATTTTGAGAATAAGACTTATGCTGTACTATTTTAGATTTTTTTGTGTTTTATATGGTCGTCAATAGAATAAACAATTCCGTATTATTTTTCCAGAGTACTTTTAATTACTTTCTATAAAAACATCAAGTTTAAGGAGTTATCAAAAAAAAAAAAAAAAGTTGAAGGCAGTGATAAAAAAAAAAATCTGGCAAACATTTATGCTTTGCATTCAATGCTGTTAAGTTTATTTCAATAATTCTTATTCGCTCCATCAAATTCTGATTTTTTTTTTAAATATAACACTCCAGAAAAAAAATAGATAAGACTAAAAAAAAAGTTGAAGATTTTTATTAACTCTAGCTCATATTTTATCATGTAGGATAAAACTAATTCTAGTCACAAGCTGAATAAGCACTCCACAAAAGAGAAATTATAACACCATGAAAAAATACCCATAACCGTGTGAAAGTAACAGATGTGGCAGAAGTAACACTCACAAATAGTTAAAGAAACAAAAATATGCACATGAGAGATTTGTTTATTCAGTACTAAATACGGACCCCATGGGCAGCTAGTTATACAGGCCTCTAAGCGGAGAGCTATACTGTCAATGAGATCATTTTGGATATCCTGAGATATTCTTTTCCTAGATGAGGTCACTACAAATCCCAACTCCTCTTACGGAGCACGGTGCGTCGCGTACCCAATTAGCTCGAGGGGAAAGAGATTAAGTGAATCAGCTGGCTAAGGATGATATCAATTCTATCCAGGCTATTGAGAGACACGAGACCGGGAATTGTCCTGCTGGAATAATGTGGCAGGGGTGGCTTAAGGGACTCCAGCGGCTTACTGCCGTTGCCACAGCCGTCTTGTTGCGGATGTTTGGCTGCAGACAAATGTACCATTTGATGATGACAAGTGATTTGAACATCACGTGCCGTGTCAAACGGGTCTCGATGAACCAATCGGGGAGCCTGCCTGTCCATGCAATCTGTTGTGCATTAATATGATCCATTGCGTTTTGGCCATGATCTTTCGTCCACCCATTTCTGAATTGTACTTTCCTGATTTTTGGTCCTCAATGTTGTTCTTAATCCCCAAATTATAAATGTATAGAATTATCATAAAAGATTAAATCTTGCAAAAATTTGTACTGGTAAGATATGTTTTCATAACTTTAATCAATCAAAATTTTTTTTAATATTTATGAATATTGCGTTGGGGTATCCTTTAAGAATCTTCAGACGAATGATTTTTAAACATTCCATAAGTGTGAGTGAGTGTTTATTTACGTCACACGATAAAGCAACACGAGAGCTATTGCGACAGACCTCGTAATTTGGAGCCATAGTCAAGTGAGGAGCACGACACCTCAGATGTAATTCCTCTTTTTGAGCATCCACATCCCTTCAACAGGAGGACTTTGAACCTCGACAGATTTAACGGGCATCAACCCTCTACACCAGGGATACTCAAACTTTTCCCCCGCTGGCCATATACATATCACAGCTATTTCACGCGGGTTGAAACATGAGGATTAATGGGGAAAAAACACTATAAGATCGAGGAAACTTTGGACATTGAATTTGACCAGGGGTGTCCAACACGCGGCCCGCATATGGCCCGCCAGTACGTAAGTTGCGGCCCGCCAACTCCTTTTAAAAAATTTTTACCTATCACATTTCTAAAAGTTTTTTCATTTTGAAATTTGTTTGAGGGGAAATTTATTTATATATATAAATCTACAATGAGAATTTGCCTGTTACCTGTTCTTGTTTTAAAATAAATCCTTTCTGATAATAGAAACGTCCTTTAGATTAAAATAGATTTATATTTTATCAAACAGTTACATTTGATTTTTCTATAGAAAATTACTTTTTTAATTTCGAATTTCATTATGCATATCATTTACTATGGATGGCACATGATTCTCTGTGTGTGCGACTTTCATTTCTCCTCCTCCTTTTCTGTTTGGAGCACCCAAAAAGCAAGAGGCAGTCAGAGATGTTTCTTAAAGTTTAAAAAAAATATTCAGGATGGTTAAGATAAAGGGCCATGTATACTTTATCGCTTGCGAATGACTGCATAATCAAATTTCAACAAGGAGTAACGAAATATCAATTCAAAAAGAACACCGTAATTTTCAAGAAAAGGGCAACTGTAATATATTAAACATTAGTTGATCATTGCATTATTATATTATACAAACATTATTATATTATCTATGTCTGCATACATGAAAAATAAAGAAAACAATAATAATAATTCATTCTGTTTTAAATTTTCACTCCAATATATATTTTTTTGTTTCCAAATCTGATATAAAGGTACACATTTGTATGTACGGCCCGCGAGATTATAATGTTTTTCTAAAGTGGCCCGCAAGGTCATTTGGGTTGGATACCCCTGAATTAGACCATTAAAAGAAAAAAATAAATAAACAATAATGATCATTTTAGAATCGGGCGTAATGAGATCTAATACATTCAACATAATTGTTGTTCTTCTGAGGCTGGCATAGTTGAAGAGAATTATATTGGTAAATTCTTTCGTTTTCATATCGCGTCAGCTTGAATATAAATCATAATCGCATCAATATCGTCAGTAACCCATTTGTGTTTAGTAGTAAAATAACTAGAAATAATTTACTTTTTAAGTATACCACTTTCCCGATGAATCAAACAAGTTGCTGATCCATGTTTGTATTTCATTACAAAATAGCCAACATCCAAATTGTCTCGAAACAACCTATTTTATCTGGATATTTTTCGCTTGGAAGACATGAGGGATAGTTAAAATTCAGTTTCACACATAAAATGGTCGCTACTCCAGCTCAGTTCAGTACAGTGAATGTATTTTCGTGACTCTATAATTATTTGATATTACTAACCGTTACAGTCACACAACGAAAAATTAATATCTTACAAATCACACCCGCATGAAATCGACAGCAAAATTTATAGATTTGATTGCTCGATTAATAGAATTTCCCGTTAAATCTATAAAAAATTGTTCCTAAATAATTGAATTTCTTAGAGCAATGGTACTGACCGTGCCACTCAAAAAAGCCCACCAGGCCATGCGGCCCTGGGTTGAGTATCGCTGCTTTACACTATGGGTCTTCAGTAGCACTAGGACACGAACTCGTGACACACTGGCCACAAATCCGCCACCATGACCACTAGGCTATCGAAGCCACAGACAATCCATTGGCAGGTATAAATTTCCTTAGTGAGTGCCAGCCTTCGACACAAACAAAATTGTATTCCAGAGATGTCATATCCAAAAAAACAATTTTTTTTTTTAAAATAATGGCTTGCCTTTGAATGAACTCTTCTAAGAAATTTTCAGCGAAATTATGAAAAAAAAGAAGAAAAAAAGAAACATTACGTTGCTCCATTCTTAAAAGAATCGCAGCTCTACCACAAAGAACAAACGCTTCAATTTAATGATCTCCAAAAAGAGACCGTAACGTCATGTGACATAATATGCACCATAACTAGGAGTAGTGATTATTTGCCTTTTTCTTCCTTATGGCACCCCGGAAAGTCCTATCTCCGCTAAGTCAAAAAATGTATGTACCTTCTCAAACATGGTAAGTGATGAGATCATTAAATTTTTCAGGCAGTTAGAATAAAATGTTTTACGTGCTTTCACGAGCCACTTTCTTAGAAATAAAAGTGAAATTTATTATTAATTATTTATAAAATTTCACTATTAAATTAGCTTTGTAGTAAAATTTGATTGCCTGAAGTATATACTTATCAATAAATTATAAAATCCCTCGGGCCAAAATACGTAATATAGCTTGCAAGCGTCATTAAGAAACTGAATTTTAAAGTTTTCTATATAAATTGAGAAAAGAAATATTAACTTGGAAAAATCCAAGTTTTGAGAAAAAATTCACTGAAGAATTTCATTGATTCGCTTATCGGTAATTAAGAAACCAAATTTCATAAAATCTTGCATTATATGATGGGTTCTTCTACCTCATTACCTTACCTATCTTTTCAAGAGTAGCAATACTTTGGTCTTTATATTATTTTCATAAATTAATCTTTGCATATATATTTCCGTGATACTTAAAAATTTACGTAATTAAGGTATTAATTTCGAAGCCCAGTGGCTGAGTGGTTAGTGCATCGCACTTCCACGCCACAGGTCTGAGGTTCAAACTCCTGGCTGGGCAAGGTTGACTCAGCCTTTCATACCTTCAGTGGGTCGATAAAATGATTACCAAGTTTGCTTGGGAACTTAACACTTGGGGTTTTCGCGTCAGACTGACCACCTGCCCGGAACATTTGTTCACGCACATCCGGGCTCAAAGTCGCGCATACTGAGTTGGACACAGAAGGCCTTGGACCTCATGGGCTGTCGTGCCACTGAGTTAAGTTAAGTAAGGTATTCACATTTAAAAAACAGATTTCCAAACTTTTTTGTCTCATAGACCCCTAGCCATGTTTTTGGCTTAGGGTAGACTCCTATATAATTACCGTAAAATACGGCGTATAAAGCACATCCATACTTTCAAGGTGCATTTTTTAATTTTGAGGTATATTCGCCGTATAACGCGCACCCCCTTTTTTTTCCAAGAAGAAACCTGAAACGTACGTGTGCAATGTTCTTATGTTTTGAAATAATTTATTCGATGTATTATCCCAAACTTTTGAAAAAACTAGCATACTTCTAGAACAACTCCTTTAAGTTCGCAAGGAAATTCATTTCTTTCAAATAAGCAGTATTTGATTTACGTAGAAGTTTAATTTTTTTCTGCTGTCATCTATTTTTTTTTTTTTTAAGCTTTCATTTTTATACCCAGTGTATAATGCGCACCCGTAAATTTCGATTTTATTTTTGGTGTTAAAAGTGCGCGTTACACGACGGATTTTATGGTGATTCTGGAAATAAATGCTGAAATGGTTCTTGTTTTAAAATTTATGCTGTCTCCTTGTAATTACAAATTAACCTCATTAAATTAAGTTAATAAATCTGTTAAATAGGTAAAATCTGGTTTCTATTTGACTAAATCGTCTTTTAAAATCAAAGTCACGATCTGGTTTAACGACAACCACTATCATGGACCCCCATTTACACCTCATGAACCCTCAAATTATCTTTTCGTTGACGGTCGTCTTAGACCCCTAGGGGTCGATATAGACTGCTTTGGGAATCACTGATTTAAAATATCAGAGACTTATTTCATAGACGAAAGAGTAATAACTTTTAACGCAAATAAAAATAAAATATACAGTGACAAAAAAAAAAACTATTGAAACACACCGATGTATATTAAAATTCCTAAAATACGATTTTTTTTTCCATTTATTTCTGACAGGGAAAAAAGGCTCGATATATAACTTGGTCAGAAATTTAAGAATGATGGGAAAAGGTATTCGAAAGAAAGTGGAAAAGCGAGTAAAGTGGATATTTGAACTATTTGCTGAAAGAACTAGAAAGGAAAACAAAATAGTAAGGAAATAAAAATATAAGTCCTCAGAACGTCAAGTTGATGATCTCAATAAAAATGATGATCCTTTTCTCGAGAAAAAAAATTTCTTCAATAAGAAACTAAATATAAAGGAGTCTAGACACAATTTTTTAAGCAATAAAAGCCTTTTTATCAAGCCTAGTAAGCCAATATTTCACACACTGCTTTTCCTTTTTTTAAAACTTTTATAAATGTGCTGCAAACTATACCCAATAATTTTATAAAGGTAATTGCGCATTACCTTTTCAAAATATAACCCTTTCAGGGAAAAAACGTACTAGTTCAAATAAATTAAAAGTCTGGATCCAGATAAATTTATATAATCAGCAAAAAGCACATGATGCAATATCAATTTAGCCTTTTCTCTATATATCTCCTTTGAGCAAAATTTGCCAACGAAAATATTTATTCCTACGAAGTATAGAAAAACAATATGTTGACAAGAACAATAAAAAGAGTTTTTAAGAGATTTCCCGTTTCATTAAAGTATATCATAAACATGTTCCTTTTTTTCCCCTAAACTCTCATCACATTTAAACACAAACGTTTAAGCCTTTGAATAATGTCGTAAAAAACTTATATGTCCAATCTTTTAGTTTGTCGCCGCGGTAACCTTGTGATCTAGGTAATAATATTATATTATAATAATATAATAATGATTATATTATGTAATATACAATAATAATCATATAATATAATACATAATAATTATATTACGTAAAATCTGTGTATTATGTATGTAATGTAATAATCGCATAATACAATACAATTATTATATTTAATAATAATTATATAATATAATTATATTATACATAAAATAATTGTATAATATATATTAAAATTAATCAATAATGAGTATCAATAAGTGCTGATGACTTGCAATATTCCAAAAACTAAGAGTTCCTTTAATGAATTTCATCATACAAGGAGCGTAAAATAGAAATGCTTGATTTATAGCAACAATTAAAAATAGTCTTCATATTCTTTTTAAAAAAAATATCCTAGTACTCACCAATGATATTAGAAATATCCATATTCAAAAATAAGAACAAAATACAACAAATTATTGAAATAGTAGCTTGAAGAACAAATGCAATGAAAATTGATACATTTTCAAGAAAATCGAATGAAAATCGTCTGGAATTAACTGTACCTCGGGAAAAAAACGAATAAAAATTAACTCTTAACTTTCTTAACAGCCCATTACCATGACAGCCACATTACCTCACGATTAAAATATCAAGATAACCATATTGCAATGTTATCGCCCATCTTGGCGAATGTAAACAACAACTTGGCCCGTAGTACTCACATCAAATTATTATCAATACATTTCTTGACCTTTTACTTATTTAATCGTTTTTCTAATGTATGTAATTCCACTGTGCACTTGCTTCGTCAAGTTTCAGCTATTTCTTAATTCTTTACAACTCGTTTCTTTAGTGTTAAGCGACCATCTTGGATAGAAAACTACTTGCCGACCAAAGCCTATCTGGAGCAATTGCAATCGCCAATTAGGCCTTTGGCGGGTAGAATATCGGTAAAAAAACAGTTCCCCGAACGCTTTATTTACCTTTTTGTGTTTGTTTTACTATAGGTTAACTGTTTTTTATGTGACAAAAATATACACTTACCTTAAATAATGCCCGTAAAACACTAAATTGTGTACTTTTTTTAAGGCTCCCATTTTTTTTAACTATTAATTACTATTATATAAGTCAACTATTATATATAAGTCAGTTTAAGTACATAAAATTATTGAATTCTACGATTTAACTAGGTACTCTACTATAGAGAATAACGATTGTTTGATCGTTAAAGTATGAAATACGGCACTCCAAAGTAATTTGAACCATTTATAGCTGCTTTGCGGAAGAAATTTTCTAAGTACAAGAAAAGGAAGAATAAAACAACTGTACTCTAGATCTCAGTTCAGTATATGTGAGCGAGGATTAATGTCCTTTGAAGTCCTGAATAGTGCCTGTGTATGTGAATATTAATGTCACACTATTCAGCTACTCGAGGGCTTTTTGGCGACAGACCTCATAGTTTTGATTCATGGTCAAGGGACGAGGGTTTCACCTGAGCTGTCACCCCCTCACCTAATTCAACACCAAACGAATGGGAAGACGTTTCTGCCTTGACATATTTAACGCGCATTGGCCTCCTCTGCACGGCGGATCTTCAGCGGTACTAGACTCGAACTCATACCACTCCACCCACGAGTCCTTATTTTGACCCACGGCCCCCTTGAATATTGACACAACGCTTCTATCTGTTGGAACAGTTCAAAGTTGCGGCATTGGACAAGAATTTGAAAAGTGCCCGTGTAAAAAAAATTGTGTAATAGTAAAAAGTGTTTCACAAAAATAATATGCAATGCAACTCAAAGTGTCATCACAGCAATCTTTGATCTAATAAATACTGAAAAGTAAATTAAGGTATTTCATAAAAATCAAATTAATATTCTCCGACATTTTTGTTTGAAAAAGTTGACACCAAGGGTGTCAAATTCAAGGGCTCACTTGGGACAAATAAATAAGGTTTAACTTTAGGTGGCCCGAAAAAAAAACCCAATATTTATAGAAACTTAAGTTTATTTCGAATAATATATTATAATAAACATGAATAAAAGAACAACAAAAATTTAACGTTTGCGTCCAGACACTTAACATCTCTTCTCTGCTACTTCCTTCCTTTTTTCTGTGGTTCAACATCCCAGAGTGGGACTTGGCCTTCTTATGAAGCCTTTTCCAGGCCAGCCTTCTTCCTCTCTACTAGTGTTCTCTAATTGTAAGTTGTCGGAGATTAGAACCCGCGACCTATTCATTCGTAAGCACGCATCAAACCACTAGACAAAAGTGATCACTCCTGTCCGGAGGCTGTTCCTGGCTTATTTAGATACCGCCACAGTACTCCTCCACCTGTGAGTCAGTGGATAGGCAAATGAATGAGATACTTATTGTTATAGCGAGCATGTGAGTTGTTGCTGTGCTGCGTCAAGTGAGTCTGACGACTTTGGTTGTTGCGTCAAATGGGTATGGTGTGGCTTTGCTTTCTCTTCTTGACGGTAGAAGGCACCACGACATATCAGAAGTTTTGCGTTTTTCTTTTCAGCCAAAGTCACCAATTAGAACCCGCTATCTATGGATTCGTAAGCACGTAACATACCACTAGACAAAAGTGATCACTCCTGTTCGGAGGCTGTTACTGGCTTATTTAGATACCACCGAAAAGTTCTCAAAACTAGGAGATCTTTTTCTAGGCCATTAATCCATCTAAGATTTGGCCTGCCCTTTCTTCGTGTGCCAATTGGTTGGGCATTGAAGACTATTTTATTTCGTCCATTCTGACAACGTGACCTGCCTATTTATTTCGTTGTATTTTGATGAAGTTAACAATGTCAGATTCTTTATATGATTGATAGAGCTCGAAATTTTATCTTCTTCGCCACGTTCCCTTTTTCCGAATTCCTCCAAAAATAAATCTTAAAATCTTCCTTTCGTAGATACTTATGTTATTCTCCTCTGTTCGAGACATAGACCAAGTTTCCTATGCATAAGTTAATACTCATTTTAAAAGACTTTTATACAATAGAAACTTTTTTTTTTGATTAAATTCGATTTCATATATTTTCGTATTCCATTAAGACATCTATTAGACATAGTAATTCTCTTTTGGATTTCAGCAGTCCAATCGTTTCTTATCTGCTATTATCTTTCGTATTTCAGGAAAAATTTTGTACGAGTGGTTACTTTCAGTATTGACCCAAGGTGGGCTTCATTAGTACTGTTTCTAACAGGAGACTTATTTCCTTTCATAACTGAAAATAACTGATCGCAACGATAAGTACTTCCGTACATAGAAATAACTTCATATGCAAATTTTCGAGTATTTTCAAACGTGACTGGTAAATATTTGAAAAAAATTCAGGTGCACCTACTAAGAGGTGTAACAGAGAATATTAAGAGGTGTTGAAAAGCTAAAATCTTACTTTTTTGATAACTTGAGATTTTTACATTTTCAAATTGTATAGATTTTAATCTTTCTAAAAATGCCTTACTTTAACATCTAGGGTAATTAGAAGCCCATAAAACCTATTTTTAAAAAATCGTTGAAACTGGTCCACGCTCATTTGAATGGCGAAAAATGTAAACAAATTACTTCGTTTTTGCTTAAAAGTTGAACGTCTGATAGAAACCAAAATATGTATCGTTTATTATAAATTGAGCCTTTTATTTTTTTATTTCCTGGCCGATTAGAAATCTCACTGTATACATTAAAATCAATTTATGTCAAAATGTAAATTTTGATGCTCGATGTACCTTTTCTGAGAAACTACTGTTCACAAGTATGTAATTTTTTTTATGATATATTTTTTTATAATGATGGCTAAAATATACTGAAATGAGCTTGTAAAAAACTCAAAAATTTATTTTTTTATACGTTTATTATGGTCAAATTTCACTATGTTTGATAAAATATTTCATAAATTATGAAAAAAATTCAAAATTAGCTAAAAGCTTATTTCAATATAATGAGAAAGGTGTACTTTGATTGTATGAAAAATTTCAAACATGCATGTATTACACAGATTTTGAGAAAAGGTACATCGAAAACAGCCAATTTAACACTGTCCGTATAGAGGTTTCCTACTCGCCTTAAGGCCCCCTGCAATATCAGATTTTGGGCTCAAAGCCGGATCTTACAAAGAGTACGTATTTGGTATCAATGAGCCTAATCCTCCCCTATAATGACCCCTTCTCCCTCGAAGCGGGGGTGCACGTTACGTCACTGCACCTACTTAAATGAATTTTATTTTCAAATTTTAGTAGCCCTGAACCTCAATCACCTCCATTTGCATATGGCTGGGCACTGAGTTTATATTTATTGAGAAAATAGAAGAAAACAAACTTTGTCTTTAAAAGAATTAAAATCTGTAAATCTTGTTTCTAATTCAGTTCTAAGATTT
>BMAV01026876.1:67916-86594 GCA_019973955.1 Trichonephila inaurata madagascariensis
ATTTTTGGTGACTTAGCGACTCTTTTGGCGACTTGTTTCAAAACTTGTGAAAAGGTTATTTTCTTACGTGTTAAAGAGTTCAGTTGAACTGAAATTTATGTTGGATGACAATACAATAATATAATAATAATTAATAAAAATCAATTGATTAAAACTAATTATTTAAAGAATTACAAATACAACCACGTTGGCATCCTTTTTGGTGACTTAGCGACCCTTTTGGCAACTTGTGTCAAAACCTGAAAAGGCTTTTTTGTCACATGTTAAAATATTCAGTTGAAATGAAATTTATATACACGATTGTTTTGGATGACAATGCGATACTTTAACGATAATTAAGGGGAGTTGGAAACCTCTATATATATATATACTGACAATGTTAAATTGGCTGTTTTCGATGTACCTTTTCTCAAAATCTGGTATATGTACATGCTTGAAATTTTTCATACAATTAAAGTACACCTCATTATACTGAAATTAGCTTTTAGCTAATTTTGAATTTTTTAGTAATTTATGAAGTATTTTATCAAACATTTCGAAATTTGACCCATTTTTCACATAAAAAAATTCGTAAAGAATAAATTTTTTTTACAAAAATCTCATTTTAGTATATATTGGCCGTCATTATAAATATATCATAAAAAAAAATTTCTCAGAAAAGGTACATCGAACATCAAAATTTGCATTTTGAGATAAATTGATTTTAATGTATACAGTGAGACTTCTAATCGGCTAGGAAATAAAATATTAAAAGGCTCAATTTGCAATAAAAGATAAATGTTTTGGTTTATATCAGACGTTCAACTTTTAAGCAAAAACGAAGTGCTTTGCTTACATTTTTCGCCATTCAAATGGGCGTGGCCCAGTTTCAATGATTATTAAAAAATAGGTTTTAAGGGCTTCTAATCACCCTAGAGGTTCAAGTAAGGCATTTTTAGAAAGGTTAAAATCTATTCAAGTTAAAAATGTAAAAATCTCAAATTGTCAAAAAAATATTTTAGCTTTCCAACACGCCTTAATAAAAATTAATGACCACTTAATGTTGTGATTCTGTCCTATGTATATACATATTTATATTAATTGTAACTATTTAATAAAATGTAGCTAAAATAAAATATTTCTTTGTTGTTCTAAGTAGGAATTGACTTATTTTTTTTATATTACTTGTTTGTGTTCAAAGTGCACGTTATACTGGTAAGGTAAAGGTAAGAAAATGTTTAACAAATTAAAATTAATAAATACTTAGATAGTACGTTATATAATATTTAAATATATAATATATTTAAAAATAAATATTATTATCAATAGGAAGTAAATTACCGAAAATACATTAATATAATATTAGGTATTTTTCCACATATCGCAATTTTCTGATTTTGTAAGGGGATCCTGATAATTATTTCCTCTCCCCACTAAGTACCCCTAAATATTTTTGACGTAATGAATGAAGCAAGTAGAGGACTGGTAGTGACGCATCCCTTAACTTTAAACTTGGTCAGGGGATGAAGACGACACTTGAATTACATCCCCCTCCTAACTTCCATCCCACGTCACTGGAGGGACATTGATCCACGATAGAATTAAAATGCATCAGCCTCCTCTACACGGCGAGTTTCCAGTGGCACAAGGGCCGCGGTAACCGAGAGGTATAGATATCGGACCGTGGCTTGCCTTCTCACGAGTTCGAGCCCAGTACCACTAAAGACCCGTCGTGTAGGACAGCGATGCACGTTAAATCTATCGAGAGCTGAAACGTCCTTCCGTTGGAGTGGTGTGGTAGTTAAGAGAGGGGGTGCCAGCTCAGGTGTCGTCCACGTCCCTTGACCATGGTTCAAAATTGCGTGGTCCGTCGCCAAAAGCCCTCGTGTTGCTGAACAGTGCGACGTTAATATTCAATCAATCAATCAACCAGTGGCACAAGGACTCGAACTCATGATACGCCGGCCACGAGTTTGGCCCCAAGAACACTAAGCTGCTGTAGCCACCGAACAAATTCCGAGACTTAATTTTTTCCAAAAAACTTTCAAGAAAATTCATGTTAGAAACTCACAAGGAAATAACATTAATCAATTATAATTTTAAAAAGCTGAAAAACGTGCTTTTCTAGGTAATCAAACTAAAAAGTAAAAAGTAACTCTTAACATAAAAAGAAAATGATTAACGAGAAAATTAGTGTCATTGTGGTAAAAGCGTGGGGTGCTCGACATCAATTGTTATTATTACTTACAGCAGGAGTATTCTTCACCTTTTTCAACAGCTTTCGGATCGGCACCCTATTCATCTACAGTGTGTCCCTTCTCATGTAGGCCTTCTAGGTAACGAAGTTGCGGACGAACTTGAGAAGGCGGTTACCAGCAATCCGGTGGATCGGAAGATCACGTGGTCCTTACATCGACTGAGATCTACTCCAGGGCTAAAGAATTAATATGTAGAACCTGGGTAGTCCCTCCTGTACACCCATGGTACTTTCAAAGACACCCTGGATCCACCATATCATTCAAGGGTTCCAGATCATATCAAACGGCATTCTCACGATTTTCGACTGGTCAACTGAGGTGCATGAATTTTGAGGGTGGCAAAAGAAGCTTTCCAATTTGCCCCCAGTCCTTTTTCTTCTCAGCACATTATGCAATGTCTTGGGTTTTCCTGTGAGGAAGCTGTTGCATCCCCCCTGCTGTTCTTCGACTTTGTACAGATTTATAGACTTATGGATCTGGTCTAGTTTCACTAGACCAGATGGGGATTAGTCCCACCACCACCACTTACAAGTTCTATTCCGATGTGTAGAATTAATGTAAAAGTGGTACAAAGCACCCCACGCTTTAACTACAATGACATTAATTTTCCCGTTAATCATTTTCTTCTTAAATTGAGAATTATTTTTTACTTTTTAGTTCAATTAACTATAAAAGCGCATTTTTTAGTTTTTTTATAAACTATAATTTATTTTTCATTTTTTAGTTCACCTGTTAGTACAAAAACCCGTTTTTTGTTCTTTTAGTTTTTTAAGCTATAATTTATTCATTGATGATTTTATCTTAAGTGCGTCCTTTTTTTAGAATCTGGAAAACCCATTGGCATCCTATCAGTGCGTCGATACGACCTGGTTTGCAAACTGTAGGATCAGCCAACTGAAAGATACATGGAAGAGCTGATTCGCAAATATTTAATGTGGAAGAAGGTGTTAAGTTAATGATGATATTTTTCACTAAAATGAGTTTAATATTCTCTCTGTAACTTGCATCAGCATTAGACTAAGTGCACGTTTTTAATAGAAGAGTATGGGAGAAATTATTTAATCCGTTGACCTCTGAATCAATTCTCATCTGTGTCGATAAAAGGAAGCAATGAATGATTCTTCAATCCTTCCCTTTTTCACATAAAGAACACTTTTTGTTTGTTTGTAGCATTTGTATTAACCATGAGAGTTTTCGCCTTAGCGTTGTAACTTAATCTTTTAGTCATCAATTCTGGAATTAGTCGCCAAATCTGGAAATGGGAAATCGTAAATTTTGATGATCCGGATCAGGACAATAGAACAAAATTATTAAATTATTATATTGTCATCGGTCCTTGACAAGTGTGCAAAATTTCGAATTAATCTGACCTTTAAAAGTGGGTAAAAATCGAGCTAGTGTTGCATACATGTGAAATACATGCGTGTTAAAATCTCGACTGTACTTTCATTTTGTTGAATATATTTTCAGCTTTTAACTTTCGAGAAGAATAACAAAAACAAAGCTCCACTTGAAGAACACTGAAAGTAATAAATATAATTAACGGAAATATAATATCCTATGGAATAAGTTGCTACTACTGTTAAAATTGATTTAAGATTAGCCTCATCGTTATGAATGACTCTACAACAGGAGTACAATATTTTTTACAAGCAGCCTCAACTCCATCTCGCCTTGATTTGCCCTCTAGTCTAATTATAAACTGAGCATTTTAACATATACCAATATTTTTCAAATTATATACTAGTAGGATTCAAAAGTTCCCAGACTGAGCCTATATCATGGAACATTTTTGCATTAGAGCGACTACAATAAAATTTCGGGGTTATTGCATTCTTCCTCTTTTCTAAAAAAAGTTTGTTCAAAATCACGTAGTCGGTGGGTCGCCATGGCAACGTATTTTGTTGGAGGATGCATTTAGCCGTCGGTGATTGCAAGAAATTGCGCTTGTTGAGCGGATAATGGATATTAATTTTTGTATTCGTTTGGGAAAAAGAGCTATGGAGATTTACGAAATTTTAAAGCAAGTGTAAGACTGTGATACATTATCGCGAACGCAAGCTTTTGAGTGGCATTGACGTTTCAGAGAAGGCAGGTAAAGTGTCGAAGACGACAAACGCTCCAAGAGAGCTCCACAGATTTCCCACACTGCTGTAAACATCGAAAAGGTTTCTGCGGTGGTGCGTAAGAACAGGCTTCAAACAATAGCAGAACCAGTTGCGATATCCGGTCACATGTCAACGGATACTGACTAAGGATCTTAACATGCATAGGGTGTGTGAACATATCGTTTCTCGCATGTCAAACGAAGACCAATCTGCAGATGAAGTTAAAAGTGCATCGCAGGCTGAATTAAAGGACATGGCTGAAAATTGATTTCAGAAATGTTTCGATGACCTTTACAAGCCATGGCAAAAGTATATTGTTACTCAAGGGTCCTATTTCGAAGGAAGAGGTGCTTCAGCATTTTAATTGATGATATTTTTTAAGTCATAGACTCAGTCCAGGAACTTTTGAATCCCTACTACGTATCAATTAACATATCAATAAAATAGACTTACACCACTTTAAAAGAAAACAGTTTAATTTTACTGTTCACTAAAGACGAAGTTTTATTCATATTGATAAGCCTGGTAGGGAATATTAAATTTTATTGAATTTTCGAGATTGCAGGATGTACAAGCTTCTTCCCCATTTTATAGCAGTGATAAATTTTATGAATATATATACTAAAATATGCCTGCATTAAATACCATGTTTCTTCGAAAATATGACCCGGTCTTATACTGTTTAGTGGATAAAATGCATTGGGGCTTATTTTCAAGGGATATTTTAATACAATGATTTACATTTTTTAAAGTACCAACTTGTCTTCTTTTTTCGAAACATCTCCATAAAGTTCATCATCGTCATAAAGTTAGCGTCGCTGAAGGAGATCATGCTTCGAATTTTGTATTGTATTTGTTTCTTCCTGTGATTCTATTTATCTATGGTGCAATTGCAAAAACGAATGCTTAGAAATCAGCCGAATAAACAATCAAAGTTTTTGCTCCTGTCAACATGTATTTTAATAATGATGCCTTTCATCTCGGCAAAATATTATTATAATAGAAGCATTTTACACAAAAGGAGAATATTTTGAAAATGGTTCATTTTTTGTCAAAATATTGTACTTAAATAACTTTCTATTGTAATACTATTCTTAAAACAATTTTATATACATTTTCTAATCTTAGTGACACTAAATATCATAAATATTATCCGTTTATACGCTTTTGCAAATTCACGGTTCCGAACGTAGTGGGATACCTTAAAGTTAAAAATTTCTACATGTTAGTTATTTTTATTTTTGCTAAAGAACAATATTTAAGAAATTTTAAAATACAACATTGTAATTAAATAAATACAGTAATCTTTCAGGGTCACAATAACTGGCAACGGAAAAATGCATAAATTAAACAGTGAAATACGGTGACATATCCCAATTGGAAAGTAAGCCAAACGAATTTTCTGTCACTGCCATTCATATCTCGTTACTATCATATTAATTACATTTTCATTTCACAGAAAATATCCTGGATTGATTTTGAATCAATTTTTGGTCTTTACGTGTCTATTTCTTTGAGGTTTACGTTTGCGAACTACGAATCCATTTACAAGTACCCAAATGGGTTCACGCCTCATTGAAAAACCTTACTTCAGATCACTAATGGCATTTCTTTCTGTGGGTACATAAAAAAGCTCTCCTCCCGGTTGAAAAGCATTTTAAAGTCATTAATAAAACTTTATACATTCAGGTTATAAATTCAAGCAATTATTCACCAGTAATTCGCATATCTGCAGATTTTTATTTAAACTGCTTCAGAAATCTAGTCCTTGTTTTTATGTTAAAAAATTTTATTATATTCCCCAATATATTTGGGAGTATTTCATTTGTTGTATTAAGTATTTTTGACTTGCGCAGTGAAAATTAATAAAATTTTAAAATGAAAGTTAATTGCATCAAACGAAACATATGGTAAAAAACGGTATAAGAAATTTGTGTGTAAAATTGGGAAGAATTGCGGTGCGAATTGCAAGATTATTTTGTGATTTTTCATCCCTTCCTTTATGTATCGACTTTTTTATGAAACAATATATGGAAAATATAAAAATATAAATAATAATAAATATAATAATATATAAAAGTAATTTGTCTGTGAAAAACAAATTATGTTAAACCTAACTCTACGCAGGAAATACAACTAAGTAAAATGTCAAGTATAATGCAACACATAAGCAAAAAAGGTATATAAGATATGCATTATTATATTTAATTTTTTCATAAATTACATAATAATTATAATAATGAGTATTATTTTAAAATATAACATGAAGTACTGCATCAAAAATATCCTATCTGTAAGATTAAGCAGTATACGTAGATTGCTATTTCAAAATAGTTTGTGAACAGTTAATTTTGAAGCTTTGACTTATTTTGAAAGTAAAATTTTTAATATCATTTAAGTTTATTATTATTTCGCTTTTTTTTTCTATTAACTAAGTGAATTGTTTTCTGAATGAATCATTTCATATCGATACATATATATTTTGTGAATATTTGTGGGAATTAATATTTAGTTACTTTGACAAATGAACCATTTGCTGTGAAAGCGGTGTAAGTTCATTTTTGTCAAAAAGTTAGTTATTATAACATTGAAGAGAATATGCTGTAAGATTTTTAGCTATAAACAGTTCCCCAAAAATAATACTTCAAAATTTTCATCATTTTTTCAATATAAATTTACGTAGTTAATGAAATTACAAATATAATTATCTCGAGAGTGGTAAATATCTCCATATAATATAAAATGGACTTATTCCACTTTCAAAGAAAACGGCTCAAATAATAAAAAAGACATAATTCAAAAGTTTTTGCAAATCTTTCCTTTTAATACTTCGTACTGCTAACATTTTACATTCCATTTCGAGCCCAGTTTAAGTGAAGAAACGCTTTGAGATTCTATCCATTGGAAATATCAAGAATTGTCACGATACATAAGTAAGATACACAATTCCTTTTCCAATAAGCAGTGCTATGAATCATAAAAGATAAACTTTCCTATT
Organism: Trichonephila inaurata madagascariensis; assembly: GCA_019973955.1. Classification (NCBI taxonomy): domain Eukaryota; kingdom Metazoa; phylum Arthropoda; class Arachnida; order Araneae; family Nephilidae; genus Trichonephila; species Trichonephila inaurata. The sequence continues at coordinate 75,260 of BMAV01026876.1, forward strand.
ACTCCAATAAGGACTTGCATATAAAGTAACCATATTTGTGATTCAAAATAAAGAAAACTGAGCATTTTAATTATGAAATATTGATTTTATTTCTATCCGCAGTGAAGGAAAATTCGTTTTCCAAAATTTCAGAAGGGCTTTAATAACATCAAAATGCAGTCACAAATTTTTTTGAAGTTAAGATAAACAACCACTTACCCTACATCTGTCAGTTTCCCGAAACATCCATGTCAGAACCATTTTTATCTGCTTGCTATCTCAGAAGCGTCCTCTGAGATTTTGTGAAAAACACGTGAAAAATTCATCACAGAAGTGAGTTGCTGTAGCTTTATAAAGATCAGTTATTTATAGCAAAATGCAATCTAGCGAAATAATTCACTTTGACACGATACTTCTTCACGCACTGATGAGAAAAGGGGTTTCTGTCGACATATTGAGCAACCTCCAAAATAACACCCCACATAGAAGAACATCACCCACAATTGCGTGTTGGCTTCTTTTTTTTTTTTTTTTTTTTTACAGGAAATTTGTGCTGTAAGAAAATTTCTGTACATTTCCGAATGGGGAAGGTAAAATACCTGTAATTGTGTATATACGGACATAAACATCGGTAACTGTGACAATCCTGGAATCACTCAGCGCATTTTAGGGATATTATTAGGGAAGGAAATAGAAAGGGGGTGATTTGAAAAACACTTGACGACTTTTATATTTAACACGCTAAGTGTTATAAAAAGATTTGTGTGGGATAGAAAACATGTCTTTTTTTTCATGTCTGAAAAATAATCATTTAAATATTCAGCTACTTATGAATTTGAGAACATCATGAAATATCTTAAGGTATCCGCGACTACGTACGTAACCGTGATTTTAAAAAAGGGCATAAATGGATAATTTTCATGATATTTAGTGTCACTTAGATTAGAATACATGTATAAAATTGTTTTAAAGGACATTTTGACAAAAAAAATTTATTTAAATACAATATTTCGGCAAAAAATTAACTTAGAATAACCTTTTTTCAAAATGTTCTCCTTTTGTGAAGAATGCTTCTATTATATTAATATTTTGCCTGTATATAGCTCAGACTACTGTACAGAGGCTCAACTATGATTTTGAAAAATTCACGTTGTTTCAGAGTTACAACTCATTGAAATAATTTTCGGCGTTTTTTTCTTAAAATTTCTCCCCTCTGTTGGCGTAAAACATGGATAAACCCACTTCTAAGTTATATTTTACAAAAATTCTAGTTGAGCCTCTGTACAGAGGTCTGAGCTATATACAAACAAAATATTATTATAATAGAAGCATTTTTCGCAAAAGGAAAATATTTTGAAAATGGGTCATTCTATGTTCATTTTTTGTCAAAAAATGAACTTAAATAATTTTTTATTGTAATCTTAAAACAATTTTATATACATTTTCTAATCTAAGTGACACTAAATATCATAAATATTATCCATTAACACGCTTTTGCAAAATTACGATTCCGAACGTAGTCGGATACCTTAAGGCCGTTTTCGTCATATGTACGACAGTGTGGGCTTAACACGAAGCACATTTTCAGACAGAAAAAATGCTTTAATTTTCATAAAAATTTATGATGTTGTAACTCATTCATTTGTTTAAAATATAGTGTTTTTAAAATTTCAAAATATTTCATAAATAATCAGTTTTTTCCTTTAATATGTAAAGGATAGCTCATTCAGCACTACGATGTAGAAGAAACAATGTGAAACACATTTTATAAAAGGAAAATGTGTCAACTCGGACAAAAATGAGTATTATGATAAAAAAAAGTGATTCTCTACAGCAGGGGTGTCCAACTCAAATGACCTCGCTGGCCACTTCGGAAGAACTTTACAATCCCGTGGGCCGCATATAAAAATATATATATTTATATTAGATTTGGATCCATTGCAAACATTTGTTAGAGAGAGAGATTGAAAATTTAAAACACATTGATGTATTATTGTTTTCATTGTTTTTTATGTATACAAACATAGATAGTATAATAATAATAATGCAATGATTAAATAATGTTTAATTTATTTAATTAGTGAGATACCTGTATCTCAACTCTTTCACTTAGTTTTTGCAAGTCAATCTCAATGCATGTGTATTTGCGTATCGTAATTGATGTTGCAGATTTTCGCGCGTTAAGTTTGAGCACGATTTACGTTTGATAAATTTTAACTTAGAAAAAAAATGAAATTCGCAGTAAAAAAAAAATTCTTTAAACAAAAAATATTGTACAAAATAGTCGAATTTTGTAAAGTTGTATAGAATCTCGCGGGTCGCAAAATTATTCAAGGCGGGCCACATGCAGCTCCCAGGCCGCGGATTGGACACCCCTGCTCTACAGGATAGTGAAACCAGAATATAATATTAATGTTTCAGTACTTTTATATTTAAAAAAAATATTCCGAATTTGGGTCCTATTCTTTAACATTAGCCGAAGACAGTCTTAAAGGTATTAGCTATTAAGATTACTGATTACGTTCGGTACTGTGATTCTGAAAAAGCTTATAAACCAATAATTTTATTTTTGATATTTAGTATCAGTTCAATTAAAATATACATATACAACGATTTTTTAAAAAGAAAAACATTATTTAAATTGGATTTTTTTGTCAAAAAATGAAGAAAGAATGGCATGTACACAAAACACTTTCCTCCAATGAAAAAGGCTTCCATAAAAAAATTATATTCTGACTATATACGGATAGCTATGACTTTTATATGGGGACTGAACTACTATACAGTTCGAATTAATTGGAACAAATGGTAAAAAACGATTTTTTCTGAAACCCATGCTTTTAATCATTGTCTGTCCTTAAATAGACAGAAAAATCTTTATATTAGTACAAAGTATGCCCTCCTACAGCAGAAATGACCTATGTGTGAAACTCGTCTTGGTATTAATTCCACTAGTGCAGCGCATAGGTTCTAACTTCATCATCGTGGAACCACACTTGTTTATCATTTGTTCTATTATAGTGTAACTCATCTTAGCTAAACGATTCTTGAGAATACGTCATAAATTCTCAATAGGATATAGATCCGGTGAATTATCAGGCAAATTAAGCACTTTTATTTTATTTTCGCGCGTAAAAGTCTGGATCAAATCGAACTGGGACAAGAAGCCAAATCATGTTAGAATGTTCCGTCAAATGTTTTCATGGATGGATCAATTCTACTGATTAATATTTCTTTATATTTGAAATAATTCATCATACCTATCACAGAAACTAAGCTTCTAGTGCCATTTGGGGTTAAAAAAAACCCCAAAACATCTGTTTAGAAGTGTATCTAACAGTCTTTTGGATATGATCTGGCAGCAGGGGGTCTACATTGTGACAGTGCTTTTATCGCGATTTCTATTAATGTCCTCATGGGGTTTCTTTGGGGCCAGAATGGTAATTCCTTCCAACCAACTCAAGAAGAAGAACGTGGTTATGCAAATTAGGAATCATATATATATTGGAAGTTAGCAGTAGAGCGGAGTCTATGTCCGGGTCTATATTCTATGTGCAGAAGTGATTGCGAAGGGGGAAGTGAACTCGCTAAGTACAGAGTTAGCTGTAAAGTGATTTGAGATAAAGTTTAGAAGAATCCAAACTCCGTGAAATAGCCTAGCCGTGCCGGTACTGACGAACTAAAAGTGGGTTCGAGGCCAAAAGGAACCCTGTCGTATTAAAACCACATCAGAATAGATAAAGAACGTAGCTGATTACCTAGGATATAGTGGTAAGCTAATTTATATACGCTATAAGAAAAGGGCGTATATTAGTGGTAGAGGAATTAATCTATAAAGTTAGATTCAGTGGTCAAGTACGCGACTATTTGGTAATACGTGTTGCATCTTCTCATTTTAGATCATCTTACTTAATTATTATTGTTGTGTATTGTGTTTAAACTAAGATCTTAATAAACAGATTTTAGAATGAATGATTTGAGTGGTTCTTCGCAGAAAAAGGTCGCGTAGATAATGTAGAACTGAGATCTCCACGGACGGGGGCTTCACAACATCACTTCGTTTAACTACACTTGATTTGTATCCCACCACAAATAAATGTGTTTCGCCACTCAAAATCACATTCTTCTAATTGTTAACAGTCCAGGACAGGTAGTTTTGGCCTATGCTAAACGTTCTTTCATCGTTTTTTGAATTAGAAATTCCTTTTCCCTTCAGTCTTGATGCCTTACGGCTAACTCTTCCAGAACCCTTTTCTGTACAGTTGAGGTGCTCACTTCAAGACCATAATCCAATAAATCCCTTCGAAGGTCTGTACTAGTCTTACCTTGATTTATTTTACTATTTCTTACTAGAATTTTATCAGTTCTTGAAGTAATTTTCCGTCGAAGCCCACATTTTCCTTTTCTTTTTGGAGACGAAGATCAGGAATCTTGAAATGTTTTTAAAATTTTTGAAACACTTGATTTGCCCACACCAACTACGGTAGCTACATCACTCACAGTCATAGAAGTGTATTCACTAAGAGCGATTATTTTAGAATACTTCCTCGGAGTAATATCCGTCTCTAAACAAGCAAAAGTAACACGTGTTACGTGTAACGCAAAATTTTAACAGCCGGGTACCCCACTGAGAGGCTCACAACTGCACCACTAATGTACTAAAACCAATTAGACGAGTAAATTATAGTCAAAGTCGATTCGCCACATTACTTCTGAGCAGATATAACTTAGTCTGAGGAGGTTCGGGACATAACTGTGTGATACCCCCCGGGCTGGGGGTATCATCTCTTCATTCACGTGACCTAAGTTTGTAGGGATAAAAGATTGACCACTCAAACATTCCATACCAAATTATTTTATTTATCTCAATTTATATTAAGCAGTGCAACACAAGTCTTAGAGGGAAATGATCAGGAGTGATACTACATAAACAACAATTCTTATCAAATAGAGCATTAAATCCTACTCACTATCTTTATGATAAATTAACCACCGAATCTATATCAATAGCCGATTCCTTAACTAACTAGAGTAAGCTCTATCATTAAAGTCTAATATTCTATTGCTTACCGCTATTCCACGGTAAACAGCTACCAATCCTTATATCTTCTATATCTTACTGTAATCCAACTTGATTTGGCCACCAGACAACCTTCTGGGGTGGAACTCACTTCTATATGACTCTTATAATACTTCCTAAGACTTCTAAGACTCCCCTTAGCCTCTTTTTCGCGAATGCTAAGGCTCCAATATATATAATCATTCCTAATCTGCATATCGCGTTTTCTTCTTGAGTTGGTTGGACTGAAATGCCATTCTGGCCACAAAGATTTCCCAAGAGGATTTTTTGTGAAAGGTGCGATAAAGCCCCGTCACAACTGGTAATCACATATCAACTCAAACAAGAAAAAAATGTTTGTCCCAACTAATTCGAATACTACAGTAGAATTTTTGAAAAATATTATTTAGAAGTGAATTAATTATTATTTTTATATATCAGAGTAGAGTATTCTATTTCTTGTAGTCATATGTATTTATAGTATCTCCACCTTTCCCTATAGCCTAGTATTATAAGGAAATTACAGGTGAAGGTTGTCTGGTCAAAAAACATTGTTTAAACCTGCATTCTTGGTTCCTAAGGTCAAGAGTTTGCTATTGTACTACTGTGACTAATATTTCTCACTGTTCTGTCTAGTTATATTTAGGATTATAACTATTTTTATCTATTATTATTATTGGGATTACGTATATATATATGTCACGGCTACTTGGTTATCCTTTACAAAATTTCACACAAGAGACATTTTTTTGCATGTTCCTTTTCTTTTAATTCCAGTTGTCTTTTAAAAACTATTCTTCTAAAAAAGTTCTTGTTCTCTGATAAACTCATTTGACCTTAACTGTCTGAAATGCTAAGCATCTCATTGAAACAGGAATGCAGAACTTTCTGTTAATTTTATCAGAGTTTGGCTTGAGTTACTCTCTCCCATAAACATGTTTTTCGCAGTGAAATCAGAGAGCATTTTGCTCGTAAATGTCAATCATCGAGTCCAGGTCAATAACGAGTAAACAGTTCATTTTTCTCCTCTCATTAGATGTCATACAAGGAAAAAGAAAAACAAGAAAATCAAATTATAGGTTCATAGAAAAAAATTTCGGAAAAATATAGTTATAAAATACGATTTATTATTTCAAAATTATTCGCAGTGCAGCTTAATTCTCAAAATAATGATGTAAATAGTTCTGAATGTGTATAACAAAACTTTAAAGAAATCTGAGTACTGAGAGGTCTTTTTTAAATTTCTACTATTAGTTCACTCTCTCCTTATAGATATGTATATATATACATATATATATATTTATATCTTTATATATAAAAATTAAGTGTCACATTGTTTGTCCGCGATGAACTCCAAAACTTCTCAACCGATTTTAATATAATTTTGCGTATTGTGTGTTATTTGTCCAACTTATAATATAAGATAGTTTTTATTTCAATTAATATCATCATAATTTTTTTTACTGCCGGAAATATAAAGAATCCGTGAAACGGGAAAATTTGCAAAATGTCGCATTGCGTCTGTGACTGAAGAAGCGGATTTTGCTGATTAAAGTGCACAAAAAAATGAATTCCTGGCGTGTTTGGGGCGTGAAATCTGAATTGCGAATCGGTTTCTTATAATACCCGGAACTTTGCCGGATAATGCCGGTCGACCTTATTTTAGACACGCCGTGACAGGGGCTTACCTTAAAAGCCTTGGAGGACGAATACTTGTTTCCTGACGTATTTCAAAAAAAGCAATCCAAATCTAATATCCTACATTTAACGCGAAAATGACTAAGACGAAATATCGGTTAACACGAAATAATACAATAGTTCCGACAAACTACTATTTATTTTCATGCATTTTTTTCTTTTAACACGAAAAGATTTCCTTTCCGAAAATAAAACAAAATACCGAAAACACCAACTACAAAGGCGAGAATGAAGAGAGGTCTTTTAGAAAGCTTCTGTATTATTGAACTGTCCTATATTGTATCATCGGAAGAATCTGTTGCAGTAGATAATGATAAAGCGAGTACGGCCCCATTATGGCAGGAAAAGACATTTTAGAAGGGTTTTTTTTTTTCAAAATTCATTCAAGCAGATTCTGACAACGAAAGTGAAATGAATAAATCAGCTCCAGTTCACTCGTCATCCGAAATGAGGAACATCATGATAAGTATGCGCAATTATTTAGACGCCCATTCCAATGGTGAACTTAATAACAAAATGGATGACATCAAACAATTTGATTCTAAAAAAGACAATGCAAAGAAAAATAGCAGATTATTTTCCAAAAACTCAGTAAGTACTTCGAGTTTCAAAAAGAAATTGAAAATTTTGTATTAAACCTCATTAAGTTCTTGCGAATGTTTTTGTTCCATAGATTTTTATGAAATACATGCCTATTTACATATCTAAGAAAATACAATGCACTATAATAAACTTAATTTTGTTGAATGTGTGCTTTTTTTTTTACTATATCCTTTAACACAAAAAAAATATTTCAGTCCCCCTCAGTTTCATGCTACGTGATTTTCACTGTATTTTATATTTCAGTTAAGAAATAAACAACATAAGGTGTAAGTATTGTTTCGGTACATCCAAAAAAATAGAAATAATATCGCACTGTCGCTCACAGTTGCGATACTTGTGTATCGGCAAGACGAACAACACAAAGAAAGCAAAAGCGTGATGCGTAAACGGGAGAAACAGAGCCATTTAACTCTCTGACAATTTTGTGGAGCGGAATATAGCAGGGGTGGGCAGAATTTTCAGGGTGCGGGCTACTTCTAATTTACTGAAGGTGTTGCGGTACACTGAGTGGCCTAGGTGCGGTGAGCTAACACAAAAGGGCTTACAACACTTACTATAACTTTACAATAAATGCGGAATACGTATTTGCCTGCATAACAATTAAAGTCTTACTCTTTTAAAACCGCGTTTAAAGCAAAACGTAATATATAAGCTTAATAATAATATACACACATAAAATAGTATCGCATGATGCATTTATGATCAAACAATTCAAAATACATTAAAAATATAAATCATTTTCGTCAATAATTAGCTCTCATACTTCCATACTGTCCGCCAATCTTGAATATCTCAGTATATAATTACTAACTGCTAAACTTGCACTGGATCCTAAGTGGTCATTTGTGAGACAGGAACGAATTGGTGGAACCTGTTGGTGAATAACGCAATGATAAGAAATCAAATTGAAAACACTTGTCCGAATGAGGTACCCATGAAATAAAAAGGAGATAATTGAGGATATAATTGTTTCCTGGCATCATGTAATAACGAAGAAGAGCTTAAAACTATTTTCAGCTCAATGAAAAATCGATGTGAAGCTGTAATAAAGAATAAAGGCAACCTCACTAAACTCTGATAACTCACTGCTATCATCAGTATCTAATGTACATCGACAGTTATTGTAGCATAACTATTTTTTCGTTGAAAATAGTTGAATTTTATTTTTTGTAATGAATTGAGTATTAAATTCTCTTTAAAATAATATGATATACTTAGTATTTTGTGCATCGTAAAATTTTCTGTATGCATACAAATGTAACATACATAACAATTTTAAAAAGTGTCCACAATTTTGGCCACCACTGTATATGTTGTTATGGTCAAGAACTTATCATCAATGTTTACTGTCTGCTTCAGTCGGCTTGTGGGAAAACGCTAATTTCTACGTCTGGCATCGTGGTGATCGCATTTTTTTTTTCCTGTAGCGGCAGCGAGCGTGTTAAACCCTTAAATTAGAAGTTAAGCGATTCGTCCCCCAATGCTTCTGCTTTTCACATAGGCGGAGATATGCAATGAATTGGGGGGGGGGGTGTAAAAGGTATAAATCACACAGCAACGTTTCTCTGAAATAAGTCAATCCTTCGCATACACTTTTTCAATGTACTTTTATTACATTCCAAAGCCTTAGGAATAGTTTCACTGATAGCAACGCAAAGAAAATAATCGTATTTCTGAAAGACGTATATACATTCAGGGCACTAAACATACTGGTTGAGCGAGACGGATATATACGCCTACAGCAGTTAAAGTGTTAAGCGTCATCATGCGCTTCTAATAAAGGTACATGCGCCACACATATTCGAATAATTTTCTTAAGTAAACACAATCACGTCGTTTGTAAAAAAAAGCCGATTCTCAAGTCTAGCTAGCGTCAGTGTTCTACAAATATGTTTCTTTTAGTATGCGCGTCTAAGTTCTTAGTAACGGTGGTTATCCCAAAATGTCTTCGCGATCGACTTAATGCCCACCCCGTGTATAGAGAATCTCGTGCCAGATCTGGCACGCTTGCCACAGGTTGCTTATGCCTTCTCTAGAATAACCATATAGATAAATGTGTGGAATTAAGCTACATTTTTTTATCTGTTTTGAAAAAATTAAAAAAATTATATTTCTTTGAACTTTAGGTTTTCATTTTATGCTGAATGGGTGGTTAAATATAACGTCTCAGGTTATTGAAATGAGGTATGAAATTCTATCATATTTTTCGCAACTTCCTATAACGTTAAATAAGGCTTCAAATGACATATTTATTTACTCTAGACAGCTATTCTTATTATTGCGAAAAATTTCGGTGGAATAAAGATTTGGCCTAATAGCTGTAACTGAAACTCACGACTTTCAGCTACAACAGCGAAATACAAATATAGCAAAAATCGTTTAACGCGAAATTGAGGGGGACTGTAATATTTTTTCGCGTTAAAAAAATTTCGTGTTAAGCGATATTGCAAAAAAAAAAAAAAAAAAAAAAAACTCCATATATTCAACAAAATTAAGTTTATTAGAGTACATTTTATTTACATACATGCGTATATATGCATGTATTTCATAAAAATAAATGAAGAAAAACATTCACAAGAACTTAAAGAAATTTAACATAAAATTTTCAGGGTTTTTTGGGGGCAAAAACATTTATTGTGTTTTTAGAAAATAATCTGATGTTTTTCTTTGCATTGCCTGTTTTGGCATCAAATTGTTCGATGTCGACCATTATGTTATTTATTTCACAATTGGAATGTGCGTCTAATAACTGAACATACTTTTCATAACGTGTCAGAATCTGCATCAATAATAACTTTTGAGCTTTTAACAAACTCCAAAATGTTATAGTCTATCATAATTGGGGCTTTAGACGCATTATCATCATCTACTGCAATGAATTCATATGATGGTGCACTAGGACAGTCCATTCTGACTGTTGTTTTCCGCATTTTGCTCATTCCGTGTTAAGAGATTTTTGTTTCGAGATAAGAGAAAAGGGATGCATGAAAATAAATATTAGATTTTCGGGATCGTTATATTATTTCGTGTTAACCGATATTTCGTCTTAAGCGTTTCCGTGCTAAACGTATTTTACTGTATGATACATGTGTATTTTTGCACAAAAATAAGAAATGTATTGTATTTCCATCCCTAAATCTATGGGTTCCAAGTTATGTTTCTCGATTATTAACTGAGGATAGCAAAAAAAAAAAAGAAAATCGACTCAAATATAATGAAATAAATTCCAACTGAGATGTACAATCCAAGAGAATTAAAATTTTCTTTCGTGTAATAAAATGTTTTACTCCTTTTTTTTCACATATCATCGAATGTCATTAAGTCAATTAATTACCCCATTCACTGAAAACTACTTCTACCTCTATAAAAGTATTTTATTGATTCTGCTGTTGTAATAAAATTAATTAATCTTCAATATTTCATTCAGCAGAGATAATTCAATAGGATATAAAAAAGAAATAGAAATTAATGTAATTTGTTTATAGTTTATCACTTAAACCATATACAGTAAAATACGTTAACGCTTAAGATGAAATATCGGTTAACACAAAATAATACAACGGTCCCAACAAACTACTACGTATTTTCATGCATTTTTTCTCTTAACATGAAACGAAAATTGCTTAACACGAAAAGATTTCCCTTCTGGGAATGAACAAAATACGGTAAACCCAGACGGATTGGACCAGCGATACTCAACCTTTTTTCCCGCTGGGCCGCATACACTTGATAGATATTTCACGCGGGCCGCATACACATGACAGGTATTTTGAGCGGGCAGAGAGCATACACATGACAGGTATTTCATGCGGGCCGCAACATGTGGATAATGTAAGAAGCACATTATAAGACCAAAGCAACATCGACAAACAAAATTGATTAAAATACACTGGTGTGCAAAACTTAAGCAACAATGTAAAAATTTAGCAGATAGCCATGAAATTGCAGAAAAGGAGGTCTGGAGATCAGTAGAGGGAACACGTAAGTCAGTAGAAA
>BMAV01026876.1:87092-100655 GCA_019973955.1 Trichonephila inaurata madagascariensis
GCCTGTTCGCCCGCCGTCCTGAACGCTGCCTCCTGTTGAAAGATGGCCACTGAAGCCACCGTTTACAGTGTGCCAGAGAGCACAAAAACTGGACAATTGATCAATGAAGTCGTGTCCTCTTTACGGATGAGAGTCGGTTCAGTACCAGAAGCGATTCTCAACGCTTTTTGATTTGGAGAGAGATCGGGACCCGGTTTTATCCCAGTAACATCAAGGAAAGACATCGTTACGGTGGTCCTGGAGTTCTTGTCTGGGTTGGTATTATGCTGAACGGCGGAACTGAGCTTCACATTTTCGACAGAGGGTCTGTAACCGGGGATCGCTATTGTGAGGAGGTACTTCTTCCCCATGTGCATCTTTTCCGAGGTGCCATTGGCCCAGACTTCATTTTTACGGATGACAATGCACGGCCACATCGCACTCTTGCTGTTGAGGAGCTGCTGGAAAGTGAAGATGTCACTCGAATGGATTGGCCAGCGTGCTCCCCAGATTTAAATCCCATCGAACATGTGTGGGATGCTTTGGGGAGACGTATTGCCACACGCTTACATCATTCGGAGAACAACCAACAACTCAAACAGATGTTGATTGAGGAATGGGCACTCCTACCTCAAGAAATGTTGCACCAGCTGGTTCTGAGTATGCGGAGACGGTGCAAAGCAACCATTGTAGTAAGGGGAGGGCATATTCCATATTAAGGAACATCTGCTTGTTGTTCTTCCTGTTGGATAGACACTCATGAGTCACGATACTATGCGTTCAATAAAGCTTGTTTTTGTTTGATTCCATACCGTATGCGTTATATTCCTTTTCCAGCGCCGATACTTTCGTCATCCTTTACGTACAGAATACTCTCCCTCATTTCAGAATTTCATGTCTCTCAGATGATTTTTCGTGAAGTTATGGCAATAAACCCACCTGTTGCTTAAGTTTTGCACACCAGTGTAGAAATAATTCTACGTGCCTTGGGTGGTCCGGTACTATATGATCCCCGAACCGGTAACGGTACGCCGTCCGGGGGTTGGAGATCACTGCTTAAAGGCATTCTGTCAATAACCTATCGATTTAATTTGATTTTAATTAAGATCGTACTCTAAAGCAATCAGAAGTCTATCGGCGATGGTCATCGTAATTTTGAGCCATGGTCAAGGGACGAGGATAATAGTGCCCCCTTCCCTTCGTGTAATTTCAAAGTACAATATTAATAGACTATCAGTCAATCGCGAGTTAAGGAACAATACTAAAATTGGAAACTTTTTACGCCAATAAAAAAAACCCGAAGATTTTTTAATCTTACTTTTTTCTAAGTTCTCTATTCTTTAGAAAAAAAAATACAGTGTATTTTATGGGAGTCATTTTTTCTATGAAATTTTTTCACACTTTGCCCCTTGTGTAGTACGGTTAAATAGGTTTAAACGCTTCAAGTGTTCAAGAGAAAAGTCGCACTTTGGAATATTTTTAAATTTTAAGAATACTATGCAATAAGTGGATGTATATCTTGCATCATCAAAAGTTTGTGAAAATTGGGACAGTGTTCTGTACATGCGTTTCAAAGCTGGATATCAATAACAATTAAGCGAAAACACCATTTGGGGAAGAAAAAAAGCTATTTTTTCTGAATATTCAGAATGTTTCGCGATCAACTTTGTTAGTTTAATGTGTGTCCAGATTTTCTTAAAATTAGTATTATAGTTATAAAAAGAAAATATTGTGAACTCTCTCTGCTTGAATTCTCCTAAAAAGCTTTTACTTATCCTAGTACTTTCCATTTGTTTACTTTTAATATATAATTATGATGTAAGAAAAAAAACTATCAACGGTTTTAGGTTGTGGACAGAACTGAAACGAATTCGAGGGAGGAGTGAATCGTAGTCCAGCCTACATTATTCACGAGTAAACTGATGAGAGTGTGTGAGTCTCTCTTGAGATCCTTACCTAACTCCATTTACACTGGTGTTCAAAATTAAACAAATTTTCCCTTTTGGTTGATAATCATGAAAAGTAATAGACAGATTTTAATGAAATTTAATATGTGTACATACTTTGATGCTAGGTAAAAAATATACTACAATTATAGTGTTCATGCATAATCGGGGGAGGCAGGAAAATCTAAAAAAGACATTACAAGATGGAACAAAAAAGGAATCAATTGAAAACATCTTTCCTTCTAACCGATACACAGCTTTCGCTACGTCAGTGCTTCTCAAGCTTTCAATATTTACGACCCACATTTCATTCATAATTTTCATCGCGCCCCACATACAATAACAATGTGTTGAATTCAATAATACTATACTTAGAAACTAAAGCTACAATACGACTTTTTAAGTGCCACCGACGTATATAAACGTCTCGCTCAATCAAAGTGTTAATTGCCCGAAGGTATATATACGTCTTCCCGAAATACGATCTTTTCTGTGCACTGGTATCTATGTAATTATTCAGAAGGCTTTGGAATGCAATAAAAGGACCTTGACACACAGTATCTGCTAAGGATTTATTTATTTCAGAGGATTTGCTTATTTGTTCCTTTTCTACTCCACCTCCCAATGCACCACGCCTACATGTAAAACTGTGGCATTAAGGAGCGAATCGCGTAATTTTTAATCGGTATTTAAGAAATTAATTATAAACCGTACAAATTATCAAGAAAAGTGTTAATTTTTGTATATAATTTTATATATAAAATGCCGATGGGGTCACTGGTAATTATTAAACGTTCTTAACTTAGTATTGTTTACTTAATTGTAAAATACATTGCGCAGTGTTGGTATATTTATAAATGTATTATATCAGTGTAAATGTGTATTTTTTTTTATCAGAATGTATTTTATTTGTTTACTTTTAGTAAGTTAATAATTTCGTTAAATCTCTCTCTTTTGTTTTCGACTTTTCAATATGCTCGCGCCCCCCTCGTAGGGTTATCATGTCCCCCTGGTGGCCATGCCCCACAGTTTGAGAAACGCTGCGCTACGTGTATTCACGTTGGAAATAAGAGAGTTAATGAGTTTTGTTGAGTCGGCCCTACTCTTCAAACAACGCTGTTTTCCAATCCTGGATGATTCTAAGTAGGGATAGCAAGATTCAAATGCCATTCTAAAAGCATTCTAAGTATACTTGAATGGTTTAAATTCCGAGTACACCTGGTTAACATCCTCTCCTTCCAGAAATTCATCATGCAGCAGCCTGTCTGTTACCGGGACTTAAAAGAATCTATATAGCACTATATCCATCATACATGACAAGAGACTTGGGATCAACAGGTCATCAACAAACTACATAGCATTCATCCTTCTGCTGCTCAATGGGCAGCGATACCAGTACGAAGACAAGATGTCCTCTTGACTCGTCTTCGTATCGGACACACTCGTTTAACGCATAGACATTTGCTGCTGGGAGAGAGTCCCCCAGTCAGTATGCGACTTTTGTCAATGTGACCTTTCTGTTTTACACATTTTAATAGAATGTCCAAAATATTCATCTAAAAGAAACACCTTTTTTAAGACCAATCTTTTAACTTCGACTGATGTGGTTGGGGAAACTCCCCATCCAAATCTTTTTGCATTTTTACGTTCAATTGACACTTTACATGAAATATAATTTTCTTAAGGATTTTATTGTACCATTGGACATAATCTGTGCTTTTACTTAGATTTTTAATATTATATATATATATATGTATGCATGCATGCATATGCATGTGTGCATGTACTTTTATGCATTTTTCTTTAAAAAAAATACTTTTTCTTTTTTAAAGAGTGTTTGGTGCAGCTTGGTGGAAGTTGGCCCTTGCGCCATTAAAATTCGAACTCAAACTCAGCTGAGCCTAATATGGATGAGCATTTTCACCAATAAAAATAAAATTGGGGCCAACAGCACCCTTAAAAAGGAAAAATAATACATAAGTACAAAAATTTATCTCTATATATCTCGCAGTAACCACATAGCCTCTGACAAAGAGGGGGAGTTCTGTTCTGCTGTCCAACATTTTGTCTTCCCATATATTAATCATCCTACGCCTCATTGATCTTTTTGGTGAATGTTAAAGGACATGTAGCAATTTATTAATTGGTTTCCTCCAAATAAAAGTGCATTGATAGTCAGTGGTTAGGCTTACTGTGGACTCATCAGTAAATAGATAAGTCTCCTACTAATCACTGATCCGAAGTGCGTGTTCTCTGTCTCTTGCCAATTAGGCTCTTCTGAGTGCAGAAGGTAGCAACAAGCAAATAGAAAGTTTTACTGTTTACAGGGTGTTCCAAAAATAACGATTCATTTCCATGAAAACACTTATGTATTGATTTCTTTCATTGGTGTTTGAAGAAATGCTCTCCTTAGAAGAAAGAATAACAATAGTTTTCTGGAAACTGGATGGTAAAACATAGAAAGAGGTACATCAGGCTGTCAATCGGAAAACAGCCACGAACAAGAGACAAAATCAGGCTACTTGTGAACAAATTCAAACAAACCAGTAGCGTGGCGTTTAAAAAATATCCTGGACTACCATCAACATCTGACGATATCGTCAAAAGACTTTACCTGAATTTGCTCTCAAGTAGCCCGATATTGGCCCTTGTTGGTGGTTGTTTTTTGACTGACATGCTGACGCACCTCCTTATAGGTTTTACCATCCAGTTTTTAGAAAACGATGGGCATTCTTTTTTTTTTTAAGGAGAGCATTTCTTCAAACACTTGTGAAATAATTCAATACATTAGTGTTTTCATGGAAATGGATGGATATTTTTGAAAACCCATGTACTTCCCGCTCTGTCACGTTACTCTTCTGGAAATAGGAACCCTTGAAAAATGAGTTCCTGTGACCTTTGAAATTCACGAAATAGCTGAAAAGTTGCTGTACTCATGTTACGCTTCGAAATAAAGGACAAATGTTGATCTTCTACGGACATCGTGGCTCTTGGATGATCTTACTTGATTACCCTTTGTACGAATCGTGTCTCAATAAACTGCCTGTATAAATGTTCACCATACTGAGCTTTATAATAACGTCTCTGGCAATCTGCACTTGAAACTGCCCTATCTCAAGTATCCCGTTGATTCACTACATCACTCCTGTTTCCAAATGGTGTTGTGATTAGTTCTTTTATCCGTTTGCTTTTAAATTTGGTTGAATGTTGCAAATAAACACCCCAGAAGTCTTGGAGAGAAAGAAAGGGGAGTGAACTGGCACACATGTGCTTGTATAAAGCATCCTCCAAGTTCTCATTCGGATGTACGCTTGCGCGTATTCAACTCTGCAATTTTACATTTTTATTTATTGTTGCATTACTTTTTGTATTACTCTATTCTTATGATATGTCACTCAAAAATTCTTTACTTTCAATCAATATAAAAAGTACGGATTGTTGCACAGAATACATAAGAGTTGGCCTTTTTCTCTCATTTCCATAAGATGAAATTGATTGGTCATGTGTGATTTTAAGGTTTCCGACTACGTTCGGAACCGTGATTTTAAAATAGCGCATAAAGGGGTAATCTTCATGACATTTAGTGTCACTTAGATTAGAATACATGTATAAAATTGTTTTAAGGACATTTTGACCAAAAAAAAAATATTTCAATACAATATATATTTCGGCTACAAATTAACTTAGAATAAACTTTTTTCAAAATGTTCTCCTTTTGTGAAAAATGTTTCTATTATAATAATATTTTGCCTGCATATAGCTCAGACCTCTATTATTTTTAAAACTATTCAACTATTATTTTTAAAAAATTCACATTATTTTCAGAGTTTCCACCAATTGAAATAATTATCGGCGTTTCTTTCATAAAATTGCTCCCCTTTGTTGTCGTAAAATATGGATAAATCCACTTCTAAGTTATATATTTCAAAAATTCTAGTTGAGCCTTTGAACAGAGGTCTGAGCTATATACAGACAAAATATTATTATAATAGAAGCATTTTTCACAAAAGGAGAATATTTTGAAAATTGGCCATTCTATGTTCATTTTTTGTAAAAATATAGTACTTAAATAATTTTTTATTGCAATAATATTCTTAAAACAATTTTATGTACATTTTCTAATCTAAGTGACACTAAATATAATAAATATTATTCATTTATACGCTTTTTCAAAATCACGGTTCCGAACGTAGTCGGATACCTTAATGGCACTCAGTTTATATTTGGTTGATATCCGAGACTGATATTTATGACTTAAACTGAACATGCGGGATTATCTAAGCATTGAGCTTAATTTGACAAATCAAATAATATTGTATAGTTTACGGAAACGAATTGAGCAAAACTGTAATTATAAATATATTTTTTTTGCAAAATTTCGAGGAAAAATGACTTAGAGAGGTGTTCTGTCAGCCCATATCGAGATAATCTTATAAACATTTATTCTATATTTAGTACATTGGTCTAAATAGTACAAAAAGGTTATTTTAAGTAATCTAACTGAATTATAGAAAAACAATGAAACCCATTTATTAAAATAATTTGACAAATTTATTCCACCATTTTTTAAAAAGGAAGATACATAACTAAAGATTTTTATATGAGTAGGAACAATTTTTTTGATTTGATTGTAATAAGCATATACCCTTTCATATTAAAACATGGATTTCCACAAGAGATTAAAAGAAAATAATTTTTTTTCCTTATTCAAGTAATCCAAATGTATTAGTGTAACTTCTAGAGTTCCAAATGTGTTCGCATAAAAAATCTTCTAATATGTATAAAACATTTTTGTTCTGATTTCAGGAACAATAATTCACGAAATGCGTTTACATTTCTTGCTCCACTTCCTTTCGAAGAACTGCACTTAAAAAGTGTAGGAGTCTTTTATAATCCCGCTACAAATTCGGGATAACTCTCTCTCTCTCGTACTCGTACTAGTTCGGGAGCACTCGCATCTTTAATGAGATCCGAAGCTTTTTCAGCGATCAAGAGAGTTGAGGCAAAAGTATTGCCTGCAGGGATCATTGGCATCACAGAAGCATCCACCACTCTCAGACCTTTGATTCCTTTCACCCTAAAACAGGAAAAAAGTTATTTTCCTTAAGGTATCCGACTACGTTCGGAACCATGATTTTGCAAAAGCGTGTAAATGGATAATATTTATGATATTTAGTGTCACTTAGATTAAAATACATGTATAAAACTGTTTTAAGGACATTATGACAAAAAAAATTATTTAAATACAATATTTTGGCAAAAAATTAACTTAGATTAATCTTTTTTCCAAATGTTCTCCTTTTGTGAAAAATGCTTCTATTGTATTAATATTTTGTCTGTACAGAGGCTCAACTATGATTTTTGAAAAATTCAAATTATTTTCAGAGTTACAACCACTTGAAATAATTATCGGCGTATTTTCTTAAAATTTCTCCCTTCTGTTGTCGTAAAACATGGATAAATCGACTTTCGAGTTATGCATTTCAAAAATTCTAGTTGAGCCTCTGTACAGAGGTTTGAGCTGAATACAGGCAAAACATTAATACAATAGAAGCATTTTTTACAAAAGGAGAACATTTGGAAAAAAGGTTATTTTAAGTTAATTTTTTGCCAAAATATTGTATTTAAATAATTTTTTTTGTCATAATGTCCTTAAAAATTTTATACATGTATTCTAATCTAAGTATCATAAATATTATCCATTTACACGCTTTTGAAAAATCACGGTTCCGAACGTAGTCGGATACCTTAAGGTACCCGACTAGGTTGAAAAAGTGCTTCTTAGGTGTTTGATGTTTGGTGTTGTTTGGGTCCTTAGGGAAAAAAGAAACTAATTATTGAGAAAGAAGGACTAATACATAAAACTAGAGAGTTTTTTAAGTTCTTTTTATAGCATTTAATTTATCTAACTAATAAAAGTATTTTTTAATTCGTTTTTTGAAGAATTAACTTTTCATGATAATTTGTGCACGAAAAACGGGATATCTTCTAAATAATCCAATCCAATGCAATGAAATTTATAACATATATACTATGGGCCCTTCAGAGTGTAACAAAGCGCAGGTTTTAAGACAGCTACATTTAATCACACTTTACAGCAATTTTTAGCTTAGAACATGCAGTAATTTTGAAGAAAAATCATGACCATCAAATTTAAATGCTAATAAAATATTTATTTCTCAAACTATTTTTTATCCTGCGGTTTGTGACACTTCAGAGGGATCAAGAAGTATATCAATGAGACGTTAAAATTGCGTAATGTGCTATTTATTTTTATTTATCACGTTTTTCTTAACTTAAAAAATTTTGCTAAATTTTCCTAAAAATAATTTTTTTTTCAAAAAAAAAAGAAAGGGCGATACATGTTAGTTATTTAATAGTTATAACTTTTTAAGCTTATTTATGTTCTTTAAAACAACAAAATTATTCAGAAAATCAATTTTTGAAAAATTGGTCTCTGAATTTAGTCGGATACCTTTAGTATTATAATAAAAAATTATTTAAGTACAATATTTTGTCCAAAAAGGAACATAGAATGACCAATTTTCAAAATGTTCTCCTTTTGCAAAAATGCTTCTATTATAATAATATTTCGCCTATATATAAGCTCAGACCTCTGTACAGAGACTCAACTAGAATTTTTGAAATATATAACTTAGAAGTGGGTTTATCCATGTTTTACGACAACAGAGGGGAGAAATTTTAAGAAAATAACGCCGATAATTACTTTAACTCTGAAAATAATGGGAATTTTTCAAAAATCATGGGCCTCTGTACAGAGGTCTGAGCTATATACAGGCAAAATATTATTACAATAGAAGCATTTTTCACAAAAGGAGATTTTGAAAAAAGGTTATTCTCTAAGTTAATTTTTAGCCGAAATATTGTGTTGAAATAAATTTTTTTTGCCAAAATGTCCTTAAAACAATTTTATACATGTATTCTAATCTAACTGACACTAAATATCATGAAAACTATCCATTTATGCGCTTTTTTAAAATCACGGTTCCGATCGTAGTCGGATACTTTAAGGTATCCGACTACGTTCAGAAACACATGATTTTTCAAAAGTCTCAAACGAATATTTATTTAAATATTTAGTGTCACTTAGACTAGGATATATGTATAAAATTGTTTTAAGAGTATTTTTACAATAAAAAATTATTTAAATGTGGTATTTTGGCAAAAAATGAACACCGAATATTATTTATTTTTTAAATATTTTCCTTGTATGAAAAATGTTTCTATAATAATAATATATTTTATATATATATATATATATACCCCTCCCCCCTTTTGTGATAATTAAAACTTCTCCAGAGGACCTGAACTAGGATTATTGAAAGATTCACATTTTTTTAGAGTTACTACCAATTGAAATAATAATTGGTGTTGTGTGTGTGTGTGTGTGTATTCCTAAAATGTTTTCATTTTAATGTATTAAAATATGGATAAATCCACTTCTAAGTGATATATTTCAAACATCCTAGTTCTGGTTCTGTACAGAGGTCTGAGCTATACATGGACAAAATATTATTATTATAGAAGCAATTTTCATAAAAGAAGAATATTTTTTTTTTTGAAAATAAATAATTCTATGTTCATTTTTTGCCAAAATATCACATTTAAATACTTTTTTTTTAATAATAATTTTCTTGAAACCATTGTATAGGCTTATTCTTATATAAGTGACACTGAATATTAAAAAAATATTCGTTTGTACGCTTTTGCAAAATCACGTTTCCGAACGTAGTCGGATACCTTAATCTTTCAATCATCAGCAATAGTCATTATAAAAATCTCTTTTTATTGTGAGTTTTTTGTTTGTTGTTAACCTAAAATATACTAAAGGTCTGTTTTAGGATATTTTTATGTTTGGTTCGAAGTGGATCGAAATTTTTTTTTACAAAATTTCAAAACTTACCTATGTGGAAAAGTTGTTCTCTGGTATATAGATGAAGGGAAAAGTCGAATAATAAAATAATTTTTATGTTAAGTACTACCACACAAGGGTTATTAAAGTTAGGTATTTGAGTTTTTCTGTGGTAGAGAGAGAGAAGTCAAAGAGTAATTTTTGTTAAAGAAATACAGAGGTATTTTAGTACTTTTTAACACTTGCAGGTCAATAATAATAAAATAATGTGACCAATTTCACAGCATCATAAATTCTTATTGGATTAAGTTATTTACATGAAATTTTCAATGGGGTTTTCTTTATCACAATACACTTTACGTAAGCGTTTAGGCTAAGCCAAAAGAGCTTTTTCGACCATTTTGTGGGGAATGAGGGGTGTTTTTCCAATTTATTCATTGGTTGCTTTTAAAAGCCGGGGGCGGGGGGGGGGGGGGGGGGGGGGGGTGGGGGGGTGTCTAGTTAATTGTGTTTTTTAAAATATTCCTATAAAAACTAATCGCAAGAAGTCAGGGGACGATGGTAAACATTTTTCAGGTGGAAAATGTATTATTTTTTTTATCTCTCAGCCATTTTATAGTTGGTTATGCAATATAACTTGGTGCAGAATCTTGGTGAAAAACAAATTTTCCTTGAAGGTAAAGATGTTTACTTTCTTCAATCATGTGCTTCAAAACTGTATTCTGATGGTATTTAGCCTCAATTTGGTCTTTGATTCTACAAAATGCTTTTTAAGCCTTGAAATTACATCCTCATACCGTAACACCTGATGGCCAACTTGCCTTTTGCAAAACAGCAGTGTCTTTGCAACGCTTTTCACCGGAATTATATTGTATATTAATTTTGCCAATTGTGGATGACAGGTGATACAGTGCTTTATCCGAAATTATCCATGTTTTGTATCTACTTTTGGGTAACATTAAATAAAAAAGGCCAAGAACGTTTTCTTCGTTTTTCTACGGTCTTTGTAGACATTTGATGACAGACTGGTTTATTCACTTTTTTATAACCAATTTTCTTTATCAGAAGACAAATGGTCGATTGCGATACTTGTAGTTTCTTTGCTAAAGTCCTTAGAGGCAGATGATTTTCTACAGACTTTTCAGCTTCTTTTTTTACTTTTCACCAAGGACTTCCTATAGTCCACATTTATTTTCCAAATGCTTCTGATTGCTATCCAGTTTTTATTTCTTTTCGAAGTTAAGATATTGATCCATTATAAAAATGTCTTTTCTTATTTTTAAATGCTTTATTTATAACAGAATTTACGCAACCATCCTTCAAAAGCTTTAAATTTTGTTTCGAGTTTGAGGATCTAATTTCATAGCCATAATTTAATCCGACTAATAAAAACAGTTAGATTGTCATAATTTAAACGTTTCTTTTTTAAAATGAAACTGATAGTAAAGTGATTAAATTTCACCATAAATAGTTATATTCTTCCAAAATTGGTCACAGTAATTTTGAATCAACCCGTATTGTAATAAGAGGACACTTACTGAATAGTTACAATAAAAACATACAAGTCAGGTACAGTTAACAACTTAAGTATTGAATTTTTTTTAAAAAAAGTTAATTTTGAAATTACTGTACACAATTGAGCGGAAGATGGAAAAAAGGCTTGGATCGGATTGACTCGACACTGCGTGGAGAGAGATCGGTTTATGAGATGTTATCAAATGTAATACTGTAGCTATATAATATTGGTTCAAATGTACATGAAAATTTCTACCACTGTTTTACGGATTGAAGGCCTGAAGTCTTAAAATTTTTGATATACGAGAAAGTCACAATTTAAAAGATATTTTTCATACCTCAGTTGGGGATCGACAACTGTGGTGGGATCTTTGGGATCTCCCATTCTGGCCGTTCCTACTAAGTTGTTGAATGGAAGAATACCAGATCTGAGATAGCACTCAAAGTAGGCATCTTCGTCGTTGGCGCAATGCTCACATCCTGGTAGGAGTGGGAAGGGTTTCGGGCACAATTTCTGCATAGGCTGACTCATGACTATTCTCTGGCAAGTTTTCATACCTGTGGAAAATGTGGTGACATGTGAAGTTATCTAATGAATACGATTTCTCTTAAAACGATGCTTGAAATTTAATTTTTTATCTGATGTTTATATAAAGTTATATATTTTAGATGAAATATGTTAAATTTATTTCAAAAATAATATCGATTTTTCTTCATCGCGTAAAGAATTTTGATACTTACACTTCCTTTAAGGCTGTCTTCGGTTAATGTTAAAGAATAGGACCCGAATTTGTGTGGAACATTTTTTCAGATATAAAGGAAATGAAACATTAATATGATGTTCTGGCTTCACTATCCTTTAGAAAGCAGAATCTTTTTATTATACTTCCCGTTTTTAACCAAGTTAATTCATTTTTTTCTGGTATAAAATGTGTTTCACGCATTTTCTCCTATACCGTAATGTTAAATTGGCTATGCCTTCACGTATTATAACAAAAAAAGAAAGTATTCATGGAATATTTTGGCATTTTTATAAAAACACTATATTGTTAACAGAGATATGAGTTATAATATTGCAAAGTTCCATAGAAATTGAGGCATTTTTTTCTGTCTGAAAATGTGCTTCGCGTTTAGTTCAAGCTCTCGTACTTTTACCGAGGACAGCCTTAAGACATACCATGCATTTTCGGTGCCAAGTTGGTATACTTTGACGTATTACTTTTATTATGTCCATACCTTTTTCGAAAATTTATAGTGTGAGTATTTATTAACGTCGCCCCATATAGAAATACGAGGGCTCTTGGCTGCAGACCTCGTAGTTTCGAACCACGGTTAAGTGACGAGAGCGACATCTGAGCTGGCACTCCTCTCCAAGCCATTGAGGGGACATTGAGCCTTTACCGATTTAACGTGCATCGGCCACTCTACACGGTGGGTCCTCTGTGGCACTAGGCTCGAACTCATGACGCGTCGGTCACGAGTCCGTTATCATAAGTGCTAGGCCACTGTGACCTAGAAAGCTTATAGATAAACGTACTGTACAATATACCAATATTAATGATTATTTAGTGGAAATTTGTTCCAATTTTAAATGCTGACCTCCAATTTTTATGTCAAACTGAACTCTAAGCTCAATGATGTAACCCATTGTGCTTATCTTAATTTTCGTGACCATAGGCGTTGATGAGCACAAGCAGATGTTCCGGTCATGTGATCAGTCTAACTCAACCTCCCCCTCCCCCCAGTTTTTAGTTCCCAAGCAAGCTTCTCATTTATCAACCCACTGAAAGGAGGAAAGGTTGATTCGACCTTGTCCATCCCGCTGTTGGAACCCCAGATCTGTGGAGTGGAAGCGCGATTCCCTTCCACTCAACCACTTATTCTAATGTTAAGGTAAGATAAAAGAGAGATCTAGAGTAGAGTTATTGAGTAGGGAAAAAAAGTAGTGACATCTAGAGCAAAGAATAAATGTATTCCACAAATTTTCGACGTGACCACCCTCACACTGGAGGACATTTTGAATGGGACAAATATTGGATAACGTTGCGGCATGAACCAAGTGAAAGAATATGTTGAATCTCTCTTGTTATATCTATTTCACATCAAACAAAATTTGCAGATTTGATACTCCCACTTCGAATTTTGGAGACCCTCAGCAGAGTTTAACTGAAGTGAGATAATGTGACGTAGATGACCATATAACACGGAATGGTGAGATATATTCATTTAATCTAACAAATAGTACTTCCC
>BMAV01026876.1:102718-123413 GCA_019973955.1 Trichonephila inaurata madagascariensis
AGAAAACATTAGGCCTTTATATGGGCCTTTTTTTCTAGTATCGATGTCTTGAAGTATTTTTGGAATGCAGATGAATTTATAAAAATTATATTTTTAAAAAACTAAAAAACATGCTTTTATAGTGGGGTGCTCGATATCAATTGTTATAATTTCAAATTAGTTCTATTCCGAAATGCAGAGTTAGTGTAAAAATGTAGTACAAAGCACCCCACGCGCTTTTACCACAATGACATGAATTTTCTCGTTAATCATTTTATTCTTATATTAAGAATTATTTTTTACATTTTAGCTCGATTAACTATAAAAGCGTGTTTTTCAGTTTTTTGAAAACTATAATTTTTCATTTTTTCGTTCGATCTATTATAAAAGCGTGTTTTTTTCAGTTGCTTAGACTATCAATTATTCATCGATGAATTGATCTTAAATGCGTCATTTTTTAGAATCTGGAATACCCATTGGCATCCCATCAATGCGTCGATACGGCCTGGTTTTCAAAATGTAGGACCAGCTAACTGAAGGAAATCTGGAAGAGCTAAGCTTGAAATATCTAATGAGGAAGAAGGTGTAAAGTAAATGATATTTTTCACTAAAAGGAACTCAATATTCTTTCTAAAACTTGCATCAGTATTATACATAAGAGGACACGTTTTTAATCGAAGAATTAGTGAGAAATTATTTCATCTGGTGACCTTTGAATCAATTCTCAACTGTTTGGCCAAATCTGGAATTAGTCACCAAATCTGGAAATGTGATCTGGAATTAGAGTAGCCAAATCTGAAAAAGGGGAAATGGTTAATCCTAATGTCCTCTGATCAGGAAAATGTAACAAAATTATGAAATTATTGTATTGTCATCGGTCCTTGACAAGTGTTCAAAATTTCGAATTAATTTGACCTTTTAAAGTGGGTGAAAATCGAGGTCAAAGATTCCGTTACATACAGGTGAAGCTTATAAAAGCGTGTTAAAAAGAAACTCGTTTAGCTTATTATTTAAAATTAATTTGAATTTTAAGACAATTTTTGGTGGGAAGTATGAGGGGAGTACCCAATAATAACTGGAATTCATTTTTTCTATTTTTTTTATTTTGCATTTGTATTGAATTTTCTTTTACCTCTTCACACACAAAGTATTGCCTACGTGTATAAATGCACTTGTCCCAACGCCTTTACAACAGCTCAAAACAGCTCTGAAACTCTTGAGGAGTGGTAGTTTAGAGCTTCTGAACGGCTCGAAGCTTGCTTTGAATTTTTGATCGAACCTGTAGTACAACACTCATCCCCAGTGACAATTCTTTAAAAAATTTTTTGGATCGGTCTGCACTTCACATTCTTTAAGTCGCGGTAAACATTCACACGGCTTTCCCTTAGGCGGTTTCCCTGAGCAAGCGAGAAACAAAGTTTGAAGACACCCATATGATTTGCAAAACATCGAATAAAATTCGCTGGAAGAGTGCTCCATGACATGTTCGTTTCCTCAAAAAACATGGTCAACGGTCTTTCGGCGATCTTCATCAATTGCCCGTTTGATTGTGTCAATGTTTTGTCATTTATTCCTATCGAAGGTCGCCCTGACATGGTATATCTTCAGTTGACATGTTGCCAGAGTTGAAACGGGAAAATCAGTCGTAGACTTGTGATTTATCCCAAAACCTTATCATTAAGTGAGTAAGTGAATATTAACGTCGCCCTGTTTAGCTACACGAGGGACCGTATCATTAAAGGTTTGCTGAGGACTCCCAACATTCTCTTGCGGCTGCAGTTTTTTCTAACAGACAGCATAAATTCCTATACACACTGTTTGCCCTTTGTGGTCGACCATCTTATTAATCACCAAAGGGTTAAAACAGGACCGCACATAGCAGAGCACCAAGAACAATCAACTCTTAACTCAAACTCACCCCAGCTCGATAACAGTTGCGAGAAAAGCCTACACTAATACCACCAAACAGCACAGCTTGAACCTACAAAGCATACTCGGGCAACAGTTCGATTCCTGTTGTTGTTGGGTCCTCTCCCTCGTATGTTTCCCACCACCCATTGGGAGTTATTTAAAGGTGGGGCATAGGGGCGTAGCTACCGCCGTATCAATGATACAGGGCATCCAATTTACAGGGGTTCTAACATATGTAATATTTTGCCACTTTCAAGAAAGTTTTACTAAAACGATCATTTTTATTTATTTTCCAAAAAAGGGCCCCCAAGGAATTTTAAAACAGGGCCCGCCCAGGACTAGCTATGCTAGTGATAGGGCATTTACATTTTGCATTTTTTTTTAATAGTGCATTGCATGATAAAAAATAATTTGTAAATACTGAAATATACTGAAGGAATTATAAAGTACATATATTTTGTATTCAGAAATTGAATAATTTATATATACTACTTTCCATATAAAATTTCAGAAAATGGAAATCAGTACATAGTGGGACATAGAAAGCTGTGCAAGCGTATTTTGTTCTCATGTGTTTTAGTGAAGCACAACCATAAATGTTTATCATTTTGTCAATTTAGCATATGGCCATCAGATTCAGCCAATCTTACGTCATCCGGAACAGTTTTCTTGCTCTTTAGGAAACTTACAGGTTATCTATTGCGCTTACGATATGAAAATCCAGATATCATTTGTACTAGACGAAGTGCAAGTAGCACAAATCACAGGTGGGAAATTATCTGACATTTAGAAAATAATAAAGTTGGCAGTAAGTACACTTACCATGGGATTTTTTTTTAAAAAATAAAGGGTTAATATATGACACATAAAATGGTATATTTTAAAAATATTTTTGATAGAGTAAATTTTTATTAAATATAGAATTTCTAGTTTAATTTTTAAGTCAGTCTTTTCCAATCAGGATTTTTAATTTTCATATTCTACTCTAAAAAGTATGGAGTTTGAGTTTCACACAGTTCAATACACCTGGAGAGTTTTAAAAATTAATATCATTTCATATTATTGCTTTCTTCTCATTCAATATTTTCGTCCAACTTTTCTTTTTCGAATCAACCATTTATACAAGGTGATTATAATTAAAATTCTACTGCCAAAATGCTGTAAAAAAGAATTTGTCAGATTGACTTCTAATTTCAACTGAATATGCTTGAAGAGAGGGGAAACGGTATGGCATAAGGAAAAAGTTCCAAAGTTTATCGATACATGGCGCTAGTTTTTTTCCGATAGAACCGAATTTTCCCATCAATTGAAGTACGACCTGGTTAAGGTGGATGAGCTTTTTTTTCGTTAAAAAACCGAAAAAATCATGCGCATTGAACAGTACAGTTGATTTAATGTTTTTCCCATGTCAAAGTCATCATAATTCGATTCAAAATGTCACTGGTAACCGAATCCACTTTCGTTATTTCGCTTACAGTTCCCTCTATCGATACACTCTGGAAAGTTCTTCTTTTGCCATACCATTTCTCCCTTCTTCAAGTGTTTTCAGTTCTAATTTAAAGTCATTCTGACCAGTGGTTCTTTTTTACAGCATTTTGAAAAACGAGACTTTATTATATAATCACCCTATATTTATTTAAATTAAAAAAAAAAAACTAGCATACTTACTTCTGGTTTAAAATCAAGTTGTTTAAAGGCTTCCCAAAAAATTAGCAAATGATTTGGACTATCCATTTCTGGAAACACTGAATCTCTGCCCAATAATGCTGCAGCTGATAAGGAAGCGGAAGATGCCAAGGGACCTATAAATAATATTTATATTCCGATCAAATTGGAAAAGATGAATGTCTAAGATTGCTTGAAGAGTTCATGGACCAGTCGTTTTTTTATTAGAGAGAGATCTGGTGAACGTGAAGATCAGGGCAACAACTGAACATTTTCCGTATCAAGGAAGGTTCATACAATACCGGCTACATGTGGTCATGCATTGTCCTGGTGAAACGTAAGATTTCGCAGGGCTTGAATAAAGGGTAGAGCCACGGGTCGTAACACACTAGAAATGTAATGTGCACTGTTCAAAGTTCCGTCAATGCTTACAAGAGGTAACAGAGACGTGTATCCAATTGCAGTCCATAGCATCACGCCAGGGCATGGGCCAGTGTGACAATGACGAATAAACGCTGCCAATGTGCGTTCCCTACGATGTCGCCAAACAGGGTTGCGACTATCTTGATTCTGGAAACAGAACCTGGATTTATCAGAAAAAATGACGTCTCGTCATTTGTGAGCCCAGGTTCGTTATTGATAACACCATTGAAGATGCTCCTGTCTGCAATACAGCGTCAAGGGAGGTCGCAGCCAGGGTCTCTGAGCTGAGAGTCCATGCTGCTGCAAACGTCGTCGAACTGCGAACGTCGAACAGTCACTTGTCGTCTTGCAAACGAATCCAATTCTTGAGATAGGGCTCGTGACGTGACCACACGATTCATTAAGACCATGCGGATAACATGTATGTCTTCTCGGCTGCTAGTGATAGGAGGCCGTTAAGATCCATAACGTCGTTCCGCATTACGTCCTGAACCCATCGATTCCATATTCTGCTAACAATCAATAGATCTCGAACGACGATAAACCACAATCCCGGTACGCCACAATTCGATCTTTAACAACGTCATAAACGTGCTAGTACGCATTTCTGCTTTATTTTATCGTGGCATCACAACGACGTTTCACTAGACAACAACATTCTAATGCAATTTGTGTATGAGAAACGGGCTGAACAATTTCCCCATCTGTACACATTGTAGGTGTCTGACATTGTCTGAATGCGCTGAAAAGCTAATCATTTGCATATCACAGCACACTTATACTTGACGCTTAAATTTCACGCCTGTAGCATGTCGCCTTTGTGGTGTAGCAATTTTAAAGGCCAGTAGTGTATATAGGTAGTGTATAGTGTATAGGGAGAGTGTGAATTAATAATAGGAATTGAAAAATAGTTGTCATTTGAGAAATTACTACACATTATGAAGGATAAACAAAGAGATTTCTCATTTGACAATGGTCTAAATTCATGACGGTGATATGATAAATATAATGACATGTTCTCCATTAAATTCAAAATTGACGTAACACTTGTATTTGTTGCTATACTTGTAAAATTAAGATTCAATTTCAAATTTGATAATTAGGTAAAAATTTTCAAATATTATAAGATTCTTTAATCAATTTTCAAATATATATATATATATATATAATTAAAAAAATTTTCAAATATATCTATAATATTCAATTTTGAAAAATATATTTATAATAAGATCTAATAGTCAGATAATCTAAAGCTAAGCATAAAAAGAATTTCTCAAAAAAATCTATATTTAAAAAATACCTTCCTTTAGTAACTTTCAAGAAGTATTACAAGTACAAATAAACCGCATTATTTAATTTAACAGTTTGATTCTAATTAGAAAATAAAACTTTTTCAAAACTAGTTAATAAAATAAAATTGTCAAAAATACCCGTTCTGTTGCGAATGTACTGTTCGACATTTTGAATATCGCAGAGTTTTTGATTAAATGTAGGGATTTTAGGATCTAATTGGTAATACAACAAAACGGACCCTTGTTCTTGAAGATTGTCGCCCACGGGTAGATCAACTACGACTGGAATCTGAAAAAAGAAAGAAAAAAAGATATATTTTAAAATAAAAATTAAATATTAAAAAACGAGCGAGCCTTACAATAGTTGCACATGATGAGTAACATCTGACATGCTATCATGGTAAATACGCAATAATAACTTAAATCCTGAAAAAAATGAATCGGGTATGATTGGAAATAATTTTCTATCGAATAATTATATCTTTAATGAAAATTTTATTTAATTAACACAAGGAGTAATGCAATTTTTTTTTATCGAACATAATTATATTCTTGTTTAATTTGAGGAAGAGTGGAGACAATAGACTTAGGATAATTAAAATATGACACATATACTTGTGATTTCAAAGTATTTAAAAACCGTTGAAAAACAGCCTCAATAACAGTACCACTGTTAGTTGTCGAAACATTTCGATTTGTTTTGGTTTCGAGCTTGAATTCATCATTCAAAAGAGCTATGAGCGGCTCATCTTTTGGCAAACTGAAGTTAAAATCAATGGATCAAAATCATGGGAAGCCAGTGATAGTTTTTTTTAAAAGAGCAGAACCACCTTCGGTATATGGTAAAAGTACAAAATGCAGGAAATATTTAGTTTTTTGAACCTTTTGATTCAGAGAAATGTGTACGACCACCGAAATCACTGTTTGCTCATTTTCAAATAAGCATTCTGCCGCACATATGTCCCCAATATCTTAACTAACAATATCCAGTCCACTTGTTTGACGATAAGTACTGTCCATATGAGGAGTCACAACATGTGAGTTGCTATGTTTGCGATAGATCGCTACACCAGCTGCTATGTGGCCAGTTCGTTTAAATTGTACGTAGCAATCGAAGTTAGGTATCGAAACATGTTCGTCATCTAATCACCACGAAATCACTTCCAACCTCTCGCGCAAAATGCGTTTTCACCATCTCACAGCCATCTCTCCGACAACGCATGTGCTCATTGGCCAAATCAAATAGTGCACGCTTCCCCGGTTTCCTGTAACATATTTCCGTCTTTTTTCACGAAATAACTCCCACAAAAAACATCCAGCAACCGAAAGGAAAGATGTTACACATCAAAAAATCTTTCTTTGATTAATGCAATAGCTATTACGTTTATTGTAGTTTTACAATTAAAAGATACCGAGTATTGCAAGGAAAATCTCTCGCCTAAATCTATTATCGATGAGATACTGTGCTGTTGAGCAGGCATAGGTATTAAGTCGATCGAGATCGACTGATGGACCATCAATTTATTTGGGGGTGACCACCTTAACTAAGACCTAAGATGCGCGCATACTAAAAGAAACATTTATGAAATACCCACTCCACCTAGATTGAAGAATAGGCTTTTCATAATCGATTAGACTGTGTTTACTTAAGCAAATGATTCGATAAATGAGTAGACGACACATGTAACTTCATTGGAAACGCATGATGACGCTTAACACGTTCAGTGAAGCTTAAAGGGGAGAGGGGGGAGAGGAAAGCGATCACTGCGATGCCAGCCGTATGAATGAAGTTTTCCCCACGCGCCGATTGAAGGGGAGAATAAAGGTTGATGATCGACTTTTCTCGTGATAGCATGGGATTGGCTACTGATCCTTCATTTTCATTTCACATTCCTGGCATCCCACATCCCGCGCTTTTATGGGCTTGGGTTCTCGCATTGATGTCATGTCCCATGATGGCGTGCGTGGTACTCGGTAGTGAACACATTAAGTTTAGACGTCGGTTTCAGATTTATTGGTTCACGAATGTTCTCAGCTCGCTGGATTGTATACGTTCTCATTCCTCGGTCTAGAAGTCGGTCACATTTGTTTATACTTTCAACTTGACAATTTTGTATTACTTGTGTTTTGTAATAAAAGTATTAATCTGTGTTAAATTTAAAAAAAAAAGAAAAGAAAAAAAGGCCGCAGTATCTAAAACAAGTGTTAAGAAAGGAAAACATTCAATTTTAATACATAATGGCCACACGTACGCCACTGGGTGGACCATATGGAGAACTATGTATTAGTTCATTTATGATCCAGCTATGTTTGTGAGTTATAATCGGCTTCAACTTTAATTTAATCTTTTATGCACCAGCAATTGAATTTTGCTCTGTTAGGTTTACTTTTAGCTGCATTTAAATCTTTGATAATTCACATCTGTTTTGGCATGTTTTATCTAGAGGTACGAGGTACGATTCAAAAGTTCCCGGACTGAGCCTGTAACGTAAAAAAACTTTGCAGTAGGACCACTACTGTAACATTTCTGTGTGTCACTGCATTCTTCCGCTTTTCTAAAAAAGTTTGTCCTAAATCACGTGGTTCGTGACTTGCCACGGCGTTGTATTTTGTAGGCGAATGCATTTAGTAACCGGTGCTTGAAAGAAATTGCGTTTGTTGAGCACAGAGTAATATAAAATTTTGTGTTGGCTTGAAAAAGAGTACTACGGAGACTTGCGAAATGTTGAAGCGTGTTTAAGGCAGTGATACATTATCATGAACGCAAGATTTTGAGTGGCATAGACGTTTCAGAGAAGGCAGGGAAAGTATCAAAGACGACGAACGCTCTGCGCATAGTATGTGAAATTTGGAAACTGCAAATTAAAACTCAACCCTTCCCCCTAAAAGCTTAAAACTGCAAAACTGTTCTGCAAATTACGTATTTACATCCTTTTGAAGGGTCAGCAAGGTTCCCCTTCATTTCACTTCGGTCTAAAAATAGAACGGTGTCAAAAGAAACCCGTTTGATAGTGAAAGAAAGGGAAAATTTTCTTGGTGAGAAAAGAGGGCAAAAATTATTCACATAAAATGTCCGTGCATCAAGTATGTAGCTAGTAAGTTTCTAACATCTGTCCTAGGTGAGACTGTCTAACCTATTGATAGAAAATATGCAAACTACGTGGTTAAAGTATCCATTTATTATTACCTTTAGTTTTTGTAGATGTTCCTTGGGTCCTATTCCTGAAAGCATGAGAATTTTAGCAGTATTGACAGTTCCTGCCGCCATGATCACTTCTTTCTTAGCCTTAACAATACATTTAGATCCTTTGAAATCAAATTCAACTCCCTTAGCATCGCATCCTTCCAGAATAATCTGAAGTGAAAAGAAAAAATAAAACTTTATTCGCTTAGCTTTTAGTTCGTGGTATATTCCTGCAAAGACTGGAATAATCTAAAAGCAAACAAAAAATTACTAAGATTTTTTTAACATATAAGAAATAAGGAAGAGCTTTTAACAGTAATATTATTTGATTCTTAGTAAAATCTAATATATCGAGTCATAAATGTATCATGATATTTGCAAGTATATATTATTTATTCAAATTAAATGCAATCATTTTTAAAAATATTTTACTTAGGTTGAAGTAATTTTAAATTTGAAATTTATTGCTAATTTTTTCGAAAGTGCCGCTTCTGTAATCCAATTTGGAGTGGACTGAAGTGCCGAATAGTTATTTTTAGAGCTTAAAATATACTTTCCTTCATCATTTCACAGAACTACGCAATCAGAGGAGCTCTTGAGTCGTAATAAAAATAATCAAATAGTATGAGGTATCTTTGAGAAGGTGTTTAAGATCAGATTTAATTAAAAGGAAAACTAAATTACTAATTTATAAATGTCTTATTAGACAGATACTCACCAAAACCCTATCTATATCCTAAAACCCGTTTCTGGAGCAACTAAAGTTGATAGAATTTGGCACAGAAGCTTAAATTTAAAACTCTACCGTGGCTTTAGGAAATTAGACATTGTCAAATATATAAAAATTCTAAGAATTAAAGGGGCTGGCCACGTTATTAGAATGAAAAAAGAACGTTCAACACAGAAAATCATTTTTGGCCAAGTCCAATGGAATAGAAACTAGGGGTGTCGACTTAACCTCAGGAGGGTTGATTGCCTAGAAAGTGATTTAGTTATCCTAAGAGAGACTAATTGGTAGACCATGGCTATAAAAAGAGGGGCATGGAGGAAAATTCTACAGTCGGCCAAGGTCCACTTGGGGGTATCACACCATCGAAGAAATATGTGAAATCGAAAAGTTTTAAGGTGAACCTTGTATAGATTTAATATATTGAATGTGAGTCCGTGTAAGCATAACAGCTAGTTTTGGATAAGTAGAACCAAAATTGAAAAGTCGACCAATTTGAAACATCGATAGAAATAGCATTAAAAAAAAAGTTTTTAACTTACCGTAATACTCTCATTACTATAACTAACCCACTAAGCGGTCATTCTTTTTGCCCAAAATATTCCAAATAAGAGCCCATTTTGCTTTGCATATAACTAAGCCTAATACTTACGAGTGAGTTTGCTCGTAAGCAGAATGTGAATTATTTTAATTTTCAATTTCAAAATGTTCACACTAGTTTTTATTTTATAATTGTAGAACACAACCCCCCCCCCAAATGTTTGCTTTTTATAAGCATACTCTGCGTGCTCTGAGGAAGATTTCATATATCTTAAAAAAGTTTCCTTCATGCTTACAAAAAATTTCCTTTTCAGACTTCTGTTTCAAACGGTTGAGGATTTGTGTGTGTGTATTCACATACAATTTTAAGTATAGTGTAATACTAAGTCCTACACACCACACACATACACACATTGCAATGGGGACAGAGATAACATCGTTTTTTTTATTATCTTTCCATTTATATATTTTTCTAACAATGATTTGCTTATCACCTTGCTAATCCTTGTTCTTTATCGAATAGTTTCAAGAATCTAAATTCCTGCCTTCAATGAAAAATTGCCGTCTTCACCATAAAGAAAATCCTGATTTAGAAGTATTTCAATACCATGGACAAACTGCATCTCTTTAAAAACGCTAGCACTAATAATTTCACTATAGGAATAAAAAACATGTGCAAATCAAAGAGAGAAAGAAGAAAATATCAATACTCGTCTAGTGTACGGAAAAACCGTTTATGGCCAGCTGGTAGTAGCCCGCACGATGTACGGGCAAACCAGTTTATTGGTTAAGGATGAAAGAAAAAATGGGAGAACAATTCAAGAGAAAAAAACATCTATTAGTCTAATACAAAGTTGCATTAACATCACGGGGAAAAGACAGAACCAAAACAGTCAATAGCAAATGTAGAAATCATTTAATAATCTATATTTTTATTTTATGTCCTTGATTTTTTTTTAAAAAAATTTCTTTACCTTATTGACGTGAGCATTGACTACAATATCAAGGTTTGTGCGATTCTCTGCTGGAACTAGATAGGCTTTAGCGGCACTGCATTTCTGTCCATCCCTGATGGAGGCCTGAATATCATAAAAGCCTTAAATGATAAAAAAAAAATGTATTGTAATATCTGAATTGGCATACAGAAGCTACTTTTGATTTTATGACCATATTTTCAGTAAATTACCAAACAATGAAGTTTTGAAAATAATACAATAAGAAAATAAATTTTCTAATTATTTTATAATTTTTACAATCGAATTAAATTTATTATTTAAATAATATAGTTATATAGCGTTTTTGTATTGTAAAGTACGAGAGTGAGTCGGAAAATAAGTTTCCCCTGTCGACTGTGGTCAGAATTGCGTATGAAAGTCAAAACACAGAATGAGACATTAAAGATAAGACAACTTTATTTTTCCACACAAGTACCAAGTGCACTGAGACATTTCTCATACCGCTTGATAAGCTACAAAAACCCTACAAGAAAAACTCAGGGCTTTGCATACGGAAGAAGCGTTTACATTTGCTTGGATGTTTTGGAGGGTGGAGCCAGGGTGTCACAATACCTACATGGTACGCTCACCACTAAACGTTTAAAGCCGTTAAACGCTTCTTCCGTATGCTAAGCCCTGAGTTTTTCCTGAAGGGTTTTTTGAAACTTATCAAGCGGTATGAGAAATGTCTCAATGTACTAGAGGTACTTATGTGGAACAAGTAATATAAAAAAAAAAAAATTAAGTCAATTCCTACTTAGATCAACAAATTTTTTATTTTAGCTACTTTTTATTAAATAGTTACAATTAATATAAATAGGTATATACATAGGACATAATCACAACATTAAGTGGTAATTAATTTTTATTCATTATCATTTAAGTATCGTATTGTCAACCAAAACAATCGTGTATATAAAATTTCAGTTCAACTAAATGCTTTACTACGTGAGAAAAAAAAAATATTTTAGTTTTGACACACGTCACCAAAAGGGTCGCTAAGTCGCCAAAAAGGATGCCAACGTGGCTGTATTTGTAATTCTTTAAATAATTATTTTTAATCAATTAATTTTTATTAATTATAATTAAATTATTGTATTGTCATCCAAAATAATCTTGTATATAAAATTTCAGCTCAATTGAGCGCTTTAAAATGTATTTTATTAGCGACTGAAAATTACACCAAGATAAATCAATATATATATAGAGAGAGAGTGTGTGAGCTAAAGTAGGAATTGAAAAATATAGAGAGTTAAGCCTTATCTTTAATGTCTCATTCTATGTTTTGACTTTCATGTGCAACTCTGACCACAGTCGACAGGGAAAACTTATTTTCCGACTCACCCTCGTATATGCGTTATTAATGCCTAATGTTTAGCTTATGAACAAAAGTATAAAATTAACCTTTGTAAGAATTTAGCCAATCAAACGAATAATTGTTAAAACGATATCAAATTCAACATTGTAGAAGCTTTAAAAGCATAAACTGATGCTCAATATCTATAATGAATAATACATGTCCACCATTTTATTGCTGTAAAATTTTTGTCGTATACATAAAAGTGCGTGAAAAAGTTAATTAAATATATAACAGTCATAAAAAGAATGGAATACCCTTGATGATATCCATAATTCTCATAATAGTTGAAAATAATAGATATAGATGTTAACGAATTAAATTATAATGTGCACGAATTCTTTCATAAATAAACCTTAATTTGAAATTTCGAAAAATTCTGCTTAAAAAAATTTTAAGCTATAAGGCTGCAAAATATGAGTCTCCTAATATTAAATGTGTGAGTGCCTCAAATATATTTGATAATATGGAATATTCTATTCAACTCTTCTAACAACTTTTTGCACCAAACGATATATATATATATATTAAATACAATTCTTACAGTTTCAATGCACTATAAATCAAGCAATATTATATGTCACTTGTAACAGAATTGTATGGGGCTATTTTAAGTTTTGTTAGAGAAAGTCGCAGATGTTCTATGTATGAACTAGTCTCAGGAAAATGATGGAATTAGGAATTTGATTAAATTCCTAAGGAATATGATCAATTGACGGGAGGGGTTAAAATAACGTCTCTTCAAAGTCATTTCCCTGATGAAAGTAAGGGATCTGAACAAATCCTTGATCTGTTTCAATGAAATGATGAAATAATATTGTCAAGAGATTAAGTCTTAACAAATATGGCGCATTATTTAACGTAAAAGTAAGTAATGAAACAATAGTTAATGAAATACAAATTATTAATTCGAAACTAATTAACAAATAATTAGAAAATTAGGCTGGTATTTTTTATGTGTAAAATCTTTCTTCTCGTTTGCTGGATATTTGAGGGAGGAATTTCGTGAAAAGGGACGGAAATGTGTAACAGGAAACCGGGGAAGCGCGCTATTTGATTTGATCAATGAGTCCGCGTGGGGGCGTCGCTCGACTTGGCCCGCCCCCCCCCCCTTTCATAATTTCTTTACTAATGATGACCTTCTTTGGGCAGGGGAGTTTACACACTAAAATATCAATCCTCATGTTAATCCTATGATGCCATTTTCTTAAAGATATGGGGTTAATGTTTGGGGGATCGATAGTACTACCTGTTTGGTTAGGAAGTACAAGGACTTGACAACTAAGGCGCCTCCCCCGGACAGCATTTTGTCAATGCAAATCCTGACTAGTGCATTTCATCATTTCACTGAAACAGTTCAGAGATTTGATAAAATCCCTTACTTTCAACACTTACTTACCTTGAACAGACGTTATTTTAACATCTCCCGTTAATTGATCATATCCCTTAGGGATTTGATCAAATTCCTAATTTCGTCATTTCCCTGCAACAAATCCTTAGTCACATGACATACATCGAGCCATTACATCATTGCCACCCAAACTCTGCTAAGGTATCAAGTCCATTGATAGCGACTGAGATGCGCTGTTTCAGCTTCATCCAGACTTTTACCTTCGCATTATAAGCCCCCGTAGTTTTAAAATTTTTATACCATTGCTAGACAGATTTTCTACTTGGAGGTACTTCTCTGAATTGTGATCGGAAATACCGTTGCCAAGCAGTTGGGGATTCCATTCATTAACACAAAAAGCCTTTTTGACTGCCTAATCACGTGACACGCCTTCTACTGCTTATGTCACTTCCATCAAGGCTTAAACACAAACTTTAAGTGTACCTTTACCTTATGGTTCGCTGAGGTGTTGTCTGTCCTTAACTGTTATTGTTTTACAGCATCTGGAAAGTGTATACTTTCTTAAGAATCACCCTGTACAAATACATAAAATTAAGATAGAAAATGTGCTATTATTTTTTAAAAAACGTGAATGTAGTTAAATGCAGTGATAAAGGAATGAATTGTAACACAGCAAAAGTTTTTGATTATTTATTTATTCCTCATATCACATAAAAATCTTTATTTCGAATTTTCATAAAATTCTCTACAGGAGGTCAAGAAATGTTCAATATAAAATATCTCATCTTAAAAAAAAAAGAAAAAAGAAAAAGATTAGCATTCAAGAGCAGTGCACTAGTTTGTGTTCAATTACTTATCCATTTACCCAGCAGATTTTAACAAGAAAAAGTATTATGAATCGCTTACTTGAGGTAATCTAGTACACACACATGGTCCGCATACCAATTTTTTTTTCAAAAATCTCTAAAGTAAGTTATCAGATTAGAATGAAACTTGTGAATACATAGACTATGTAAATTCTTGCCCTAAATCTTCAAGCCCAACGATATTTTTAACCCCTTTACTGCCACTGGCATATATATCCATCTCACTCAACCGGTGCGTTGAGTGCCCCGGACGTATATAAACGTCCTACCGAAATGCGATTATTTTAATTGCGCAGCTATCGGCAAATCTATTCTTAAGGCTTTGGAATGCAACAAAATGACCTTGGCATTGTTTGGGAAGGATTTACTTACGTAAGAGAAAAAAATTTCTTATTTGTGCTTTTTCTTTTCCTCCCAATGCACCGCATATGCGCTCCAATGTAACAAACGGTGGTTCTGGTGAGCGAATCGCGAAAATTTTAATCGGTTAATGAGAAAATTCTATTTTGGGAGTGAATTAGCTATGTTAATTAAGTTAATTATAGAATCCATCAACATTATAACTTAGTTTCCATTGAGCTAATAACAATAATAAGCATTTTTGCTAGTCTGCAATAAGAATTGCAAAAGTTATTTACGTGGTTAACACACTTTATTGGCGCCTTGTTCATAAAAAAAAAAGAAAAGAAATCATAAATATAATTAGAACAAAATTATAACAAAATTTTGTGCGAGTATTAAATCACGTACCTTTTTGAGTAGGTCCATTGGGATCAACAACATTGTACCCGAATCTTGCAGCTGCTTCAAAAATGGGATTTTTCACCTCAGAATTGTAATCGGGTTTCTGGAATGTTACGGGTCCACCAATATTGTGATAACCTAGGCATGATCAAGCACAGTGTAACGAATTTTATTATTGAAAATCTTTTGAACCCCTTTTCAAATGACTCCAAAAAATAATAACCAGATTTGGAGTTTTAGGTACAAAATTATATAGGTATTATCTAGGTATTATTAATATTAGATATAAATCTTACACAATCTGACTTCATGCAGAAGCATGAAGAACTATCCATTTCAATATACTATTGATTTCGATTTGAATCGGTCAATTTTCATATATGTGTACGTAATATTTAGTTTCCTGTGTTTTGAAAAATTAAATTTAAAAAAAAATCTCATCTTTTATTAATATTAAAAACTAAATATCTTTGGATAAATCATCTTCATCCGTATTTTAAGTTCTTTTTTTAATATATTGCATTAAAAAGGAATATATATTTCTCATTTTAGTATATAAATATATACATATATTATAATATTGGAGAATTTGGTATCATAAAATGTGTGTGTGTGTGTGTACTTCAAATATGAATCATATTTTAGTACATTACATGTAGCTAAAACATGAAATATGCATTCATTAACGTGTCTAAAGCCTTATTTTTAATTATGCAACTTTTTTAAAAATTTAAATAGTTTCAGAGTTTATACAAACCTAACATTCATTCAATGGGGAATAAGAATTAAATAATAGTTATTTTCATTTAATTATATATAATGTAAAATTTCCCAGCATGAGGGGTATAACAAAAGTAATTTTTAGAAGTGCAAAAGAAATTCAAATAACTATAAGAACATGTGAATTTTTTTCAAAAAATTAACTCTCTCTATATAAGTCTTGTGTTAGAAGTAAAGTCTGTGTAACCTACAATGATGCTTGGCGATATGTCGACCATTTATAATGTTGCTTGATGGCGGCAAAATTAAATCACGGCAATATTTAGCAACCGACGAGAGTGTGAATTAAAATTAATTCAAGCATCAAAAATTTGAAGGGGAGAGCTGCCGCTAGATGGTGCCCCCACTGACATGGCTCTCACACTTGGGGGACTTGCCATGTCTACAAAGGTTTGCATACCAAAAAGCAGCCCGCTTAAAAAAATTTGCTTGGAGGTATTTTCAATACGAATCATGATGTTTGGCGTTATTTTCACCACTTATGTTACTTGACGGTATTTTCATCACTAAATTAAACTTTTCTGTATGCAACAAATAGCTCAATATGGTGGTATACTTTGATTTTCCTTTCCAACTGTTGCTATCACAATTATTTGAGTCCAGTCCTCTTTGAGATTTCTGAATCACTAATTGCAAATCTTCATTGCTTATTCTCTATGACTAGTTTCAGTTCTGTACTGAAATGTAAGCGTCCATTAAGTTTCACTATCCACTATTATTACATTTAAGTCGTGGTTTGACCCGTAGAGGGCTTACAAAATTATCTCTATTCAAAGATATCATTCATAACAGCTATATAATGACCTTAAAATTATTACTAACAATCATGTCGTGCTGAAGAGTCAAATGAATAAAAACGTATTGAAAATAAAGGGATTTCAGCAACAAAAGTTTTAAATCATCCATAAGGGTTGTATTCGATTATTCAAGAAATCGTAAGATTCATTGCTTTTTCCTTCAACTGTGTTGCAACACTATAGAAATATTAGAGAGAAATATAGAATATATTAGCAATCCAAACCATGTTACTGGTATGCATTACTCAAAGGTAAATAGGATAACTTTAAGGTATCCGACTACGTTCGGAACCGTGATTTTAAAAAAGCGCATAAATGGATAATTTTCATGATATTTAGCGTCACTTAGATTAGAATACATGTCTAAAATTGTTTTAATGACATTTTGACAAAAAAAAATTATTTAAATACAGTATTTTGGCAAAAAATTAACTTAGAATAACCTTTTTTCAAAATGTTCTCCTTTTATAAGAAATGCTTCTAAAATAATAATATTTTGCTTATGTAAAGTAAAGACTTTTCCAGAAAGTCTGGACTATTTTTTTAAAAATTCACATTGTTTTCAGAGTTACAACCCATTGAAATATATATATAATTATCGGCGTTTTTTCCTTAAAATTGCTCCTCTCTGTTGTCGCTTCGCTTGATAAACCCGCTTCTAAGTTATATATTTCAAAAATTCTAGTTGAGCCTCTGTAGATAGGTCTGAACTATATACAGGCAAAATATTACCATGATAGAAGCCTTTTTCACAAAAAAGAGAATATTTTGAAAATTGGTCATTTTATGTTCATTTTTTGTCAAAATATTGAACTTAAATAATTTTTTATTGTAATAATATTTTTAAAACAATTTTATATATATTTTCTAATCTAAGTGACACTAAATATCGTAAATATTATCCATTTATACGCTTTTCCAAAATCACAATTCCGAACGTAGTCGGATACCTTAAATCCTCAATTCATTTTTTGCCATTTCTATGCACACGGGACACAATTAAGATGAAAAGTATTGACCGTTATATAATTTTCCTAGCAGTTATGTTAAAATAAATACAAGCTGGCAGTATATGTCAAGATGTATCTTAATAAAATATATAAAAGTATCTCACTATTCGTTACTATTTTATTGAAGTAAGGGGGGCATAGAATGTTTATAAGTGTCCTCGTTCATGGATATCTCTCATCATACTGATGTCCTTAAAGCAGTGCTTCTCAAACTTTCAACATTTGCGTACCAATATTCAATCAGAATTTCCATCGCAATAACAATCTTTGCAATAACAATATTTTGAATTCAATAATACTGTTACGAATTTTGTGTAAATTGTGTAAATAATTTGTATTTGGATGTTTAATGCATTTATATAACTTTATGTTATATTTATTTTATGTTAAAATTGTGCTTTTCACACAAGCAATCCCGCCCTTTACGTTAGAATGGCGATTCAATGAGAACTTGGCGAAATCTTGGCGGTAGAGCCAAGTTGGTATCATTTTTGGCGACCAAGTTGTGGGCCAATTTGGCGAATTTGGTGACCATTTTAGCATCGTCGGCGACCATGTTGGCGAGTTCGGAACTTCTGGAATCTTCTAGAAAGTAGTGGATCTCTCCACTAGTGTCACGTTCAATGACACGAGCGGTTATATTTCTGGAAGTTTCTGTCACGCCTATAAATAAGATGCTCGCCAGTACGGCGATGAGTCTTGATTAAACCAGCGAGGAGTGAACATTGTTTTGACTAGCGATTAGCTCGGCTGTGCTTGTGAATAATCTGTTACTTACATTTATTTTTAAACAATGATTATTGTGTTTGATTGCTGTTGAAGGTGTGAAGACCTTCGGATATTTACCCTGTGAATCCTGTATTTAAAGGATTGGATTTTTGATAATAAATTCGCATCGCTCTTGAAAAACTGCTTATTTTCTTTGTGATTGTTTTGCATAAAATCATCGAGCCTGGATCTACGTAACAATACTATACTTTGACGCTTAGGCTACAATACGACTATAACTTCTTAAGTGTCACTGGCGTGTATATACGTCTCGCACTGCCAAAATGTTAATTGTCCCGGACATATATATACGTCGTTCCGAAGTACGATCTTTTCTGTGCACTGCTACCCATAAAATTATTTCAAAGGATTTGGAATGCAATAAAAAGACTTTGACAGAGTTTGCGAAGGATTTGCTTATTTATTCCTTTTCTCCTCCCTCCCCTTCCAGTACATCACATGCGCCAAATAGTGCGTCTATGTGGAAAACGGTGTCATTGGAGAGCGAATTGCGTAACTTTTAATCAGAAGTTAAAAGATTAATAATAAACAGTGCAAATTGTTAAGATAATTGTTAATTTTTGTATATAATTTTTTATATGACAAGAATTTAGGGTCAGTGGTAATTGTTATAATC
The DNA here is from genome assembly GCA_019973955.1 of Trichonephila inaurata madagascariensis. Classification (NCBI taxonomy): domain Eukaryota; kingdom Metazoa; phylum Arthropoda; class Arachnida; order Araneae; family Nephilidae; genus Trichonephila; species Trichonephila inaurata. The sequence continues at coordinate 121,745 of BMAV01026876.1, forward strand.
GTTGTTAACTTAGCATTGTTAAATTAATTATAAAATACATCGTGCAGTGCTGATATATTTATAAGTGTATTATATCAATGTAAATGTGTATTTTATTTTTTATTATGTCAGAATATTTTTCTTTTGTTTACTTTCAGTAAATTAATAATTTTTTTGAATAATATTTTGTTTTCGATTTTTTTAATAAGCTCGCGTCCCCTCGTAGAGTTATCACACCCTCCTAGAGAGGCGCGCCCCACAGTTTGAGAAACGGTGCCTTAAGATATCCGACTATGTTCGGAACCGTGATTTTAAAAAGGCGCATAAATGGATAATTTTCATGACATTTTGTATCACTTAGATTAGAATACATGTATAAAATTGTTTTAAGGACATTTTGACAAAAATTTATTTAAATGCAATATTTCGGCTAAAAATTAACTTAGAATAACCTTTTTTCAACATGTTCTCCCTATGTGAAAAATCTTCTATTATAATAATACTTTGTCTGTATATAACTCAGACGTCTGTACAGAGGCTCAACTAAGATTTTTGAAAAATTCACATTATTTTCAGAGTTACAACCATTTGAAATAATTATCGGCGTTTTTTTCTTAAAATTTATCCCCTCTGTTGTCGTAAAAAATGGATAAACCCACTTCTAAGTTATATATTTCAAAAATTCTAGTTGAGTTTCTGTACAGAGATCTGAGCTATATATACAGGCAAAATATTATTATAATAGAAGCATTTTTCACAAAAGGAGAATATATTTTGAAAATTGGTCATTCTATGTTCATTTTTTTTGTCAAAATATTGTACTTAAATAATTTTTTATTGTAATACTATTCTTAAAACAATTTTATATACATTTTCTAATCTAAGTGACACTAAATATCATAAATATGATCCATTTATACACTTTTGCAAAATCACGGTTCCGAACGTACTCGGATACCTTAAAATTATTACTGATATTCCTGCCATATGTTCTGTCGGACGAATTAATTTTGTTGAAGTCAACTGCGGAAACCAGTTTTAACACATATGTACCATTTTATAGATTTGTTTAAAATAAAGTTTTAGAAATAAATCACTTCTCTCTCTCTCTCTTTTAGTAAATTTGTTTCTACAAGAATTCAAAGATTCATTCTATGCACTTTTTTTAAAAAATAAGAGTGTTAATTTATATTATACTAGCAAAAAAAAAAAAAAAAAACATAAACAATACAAGTTGTATACATATCTTTGTCGTTATTTCTAAATTGCAATTTCTAGGTATTGTTCAAGTTAAATGAAGTCACAGTGTGTGTGTTCCCACGCGCGCGCACGTTTCACACATACATTTAATAAATACTTATTTGTAAGTCTATTTTCCCGACGAGATATGTTTCCTATTTCTATTTTATGATTTCTTATAAATTTTATTTCTAAAAATCATAAAATAAATGTATTTTTTCAATGCAGGCTTCAAGAATTTAGGATGTCGAAGTTTTGGGTAAGGTATGTATTTTTGTTCGTGGTAAGTTCATAAAAGTGTAACCTTTTTCTAATAAAAATAAGTAAGTAAATAAAAATGTAACATGAAGAGAAAATTTTAAATGATGACAAAATTCATAAATCGAAACCATTGTTGTAAGTCTGTAAATAAATTGTATATGAGGATGCAGATTAAACCTGCGTATATAAA
>BMAV01026876.1:130781-141755 GCA_019973955.1 Trichonephila inaurata madagascariensis
TTTCCCGATCCAACAAATATTTTGTATTCGATTCTAAGCCGCATCCGATTTTCAGTAGTATTAACACTGGAAAAATAGTGCGGCTTAGATTCGAGTAAATACGGTATTTAGAACAGTTTTTACGGGCTAAACAGTATGAAAATGAACACAGCCTGAAAAAGTCTATATCAGAGTTTTATTAATTCTAAAGATAAAGACTTTCCAAACAGGTATCTATGCATTAAAATCTCGTTGGGAAAAGTATATTGAAACAAACATGGCATAATTTGGTTAAAAGATTTGAAAAAAAAGATTTGTGTAGTTTTATATATTCAATTTTAAAAATCCGACATTTCATACGCACCTTACTAATATAACTAAAATGTAGGCTGATAAAAAAAATAAGTAAATCGCATTTTAACACTTATTATAAATTACTATTGCTGAATATAAATAATTTTAAAAACTTTGTAAAACAATATTTTAATTTTACAGCTACAATATATGAAAAATTAAGTTTAAACTTCAACTTACCTATTATGTAGTCATACTCTTTTTTGAAGGTGGTAGTTGTTTTTGGAGCCATCCGCTGATTTAATAGTGATAATAGAAGCAGGGGCAAATACGGAGCATTTGCATAGGGCGTAGGGTACGCCCTCTCAGCAGCCAAATCCATAGTGCTTAAGCCGGAACTAATATTTCAGAAACAGGCTTATAAGAATCTCATTATAGGCTTGCTATTGGATATAAATAAATAAATAGTATTATGGATTTACTAGTTATTCACAATTCCTACTATTAACTCACATTCTCTATATATTTATTTATTTATCTTGGTGGAATCGTTAATAAAATACACTTCAAAGCGCTCAATTGAGCTGAAATTTTACATACATGATTATTTTGGATGACAATACAGTAATTTAATTATAATTAATAAAAGTTAATTGATTAAAACTAATTATTCAAAGAATTACAAATACAGCCACGTTGGCATCATTTCTGGTGACTTAGTGACCAATTGAGCGACTTGGGTCAAAACTTAAAAAGATTTTTTTTCTCATGTTTTAAAGCATTATTTTGAACTGAAATTTTATATACACGATTGTTTTGGATGACAATACGATATTAATATTTATATTTATATTTATATTAATTGTAACTATTTAATAAAAAGTAGCTAAAATAAAATTTTTCTTTGTTGATCTAAGTAGGAATTGACTTAAATTTTTTTTTATATTACTTGTTTTTAGGTATATTAATAAGTAAAATTCTAAGCAGTGTTACGCCATGCATGGATATTGGGACATTTTTAATGTTACAGAAATGCTTTAGGACAAGTTTATGGTATTTGAAGGAATTATTCAGACACCCAAAATAAAATCAGTGTTACTTTATTATCTGAATAAATCTGAATGAGCCATATTTTGTAATTATGAATTCAATTTTTTGTAAATATATATCTAATGGATAAGTATAACAACATATACTTCTAATAAGGAATTTGAAGATGTATCTTTTTTTTAAATAAATCTATTTAATTTTTTTAAAACGTATATTAGTTTGAAGTTTAGGCGAAGTTTCTAATTACTGTCTTCTAAAATGTAAAAGTTTGAACAACAAAAGGTAATCTAAAATCAAAACATTAAACAAAACTGATCAAGTCAGTCTATATTCTGTAAATAGCCGTCGAGCCGCAAATCCTCTCGTGTGGTTGGAGGAAGGGGAAAAGAGGTGGTATGCCCCTGACCCTTCCTAAGGTGTTCTCCCTCAAAATTGGGATGAAACCTAGCAAAATCGTACTGTCACCTGCATGGTGTTCAAAGCTAAGGATAGCGACAGGCGTAGAAATCTAGCCCTTAGCCGCGATGAATTTTGTGGACCTTTATCTGATGTTACTGTCGATCAGGTGGCATAAGTAACAACATATTCTTTGAGAAAACCAAACTTTGCGAAAAAGAAATTAAGATACTATTTGTGTGCAATTATGTTGTATTTTAGAATGAATGAAAAAAGTTGTATAATAAATAATTTTCATGCAATTTTTTATTACTTACACAAGTTTTCTACCTATAATCACAAGGCTCACTCATTTAGTTATATTTTGCTTGGTTTTCGAAGAAATCACTTTTGACGATTTGCTATCCTTTCCTCATGGGAGAATTTGTATACAGCTGCCTGTTTTATGAAATAAACCTTTCAAGTATATTGCACCGTAGTTACTCGTGAACACTTTACTGTGGAAGTCATCTACTTTTACTTTACTGTTCATCTACTTTTGATACAGTGGTGTAACGTACACCCCCACATTGCGGTGGGGGTTGGAGAATTCTAGGGTCCCAAAGCTGACGGATGCCAGGTATGTATTTAACAATTTATGATATATTAAAGGTAAAACTTGACTTTACAAGAAGGGGTCCTAATTTTCTCCGTTACTCCACTGTTTTCATATAAATATTCAGTGCTCCAATAATTAACTGATCTAGTATAAAATAATTATGATTACATTACATCTGAAATTACATATATTTCAATGCAAATGTATCATGTACAAGATTAAAATAGAACAAATACTCTTGAATTAATAAACTAACAAGTTATTAAGGGTTATCTATCTAAAGTGCTTAAAGTATCCCAGATTTTTATTTCTCATAGGGCCAATCAAGACCTTGACCTAAGGGTGTAGGAGGCAAAAGGAAATAATCTTCAAAAAAAAATTCGATTTTCATTTTGTATAAAATTATTTAAAAAAAAACAGAGTATTCTATTATTAATTCGACATTGTGAATTAATATTTTAAAGCGATAGAGAATACAGGAGAGAGAAAAATATTTTTTTGAGACTTATGGTGCAGAAATGTATAAACACGTTCCTGATAATTCCAATACTATCCTATTTATCTTAAAACACACACACATTATGGGATATATAAAACGATGCTTACCACAATATTATCGTAGAATATGTTCTATTATTCGTTGCTTGTATTGCACCTTTTAAAGGTTTATCTCCCAAAACAGGTCCTTGTGTAATAAACAAAACGGCACTGTTATTTTGAAATACACCAGGCTATACAAATTCCATTTCCTAGTTATTCTAGGAAAGTATCTAAAACATTTATAGCAGTTTCAAAAAAGGCCAATTAAAGTGAAAGTGTTCCTATACTTTTTCAGACTTCTTATGAAATGAGTGGAATTACTCAGATGAGCAATTGTCAATTCAGCATAACGACACAATAGAGGAGAAACAACACCATCATTGTCGTACTTCATGTGAAGTTTAGCAATGAGGTAAAATATTTGTACTATTGTTTGGTTAACAAAAATGTTAACCATTGAAACAATCGTAATATTCATAAAATTTCACACAAATTATCAAAACAAAAAAAAAAAAAATTACTGAAGTTATCAGATAGTAACGTTTTGAAATTAAAAATAAAGCTATAATTTGTGGAGATAAGCTTGTTTAAAAAACAAGTAATACAAAAACAAAAAAATTAAGTCAATTTCTACTTAGATCAAAGAAAATTTTTATTTTTTAGCTACTTTTTATTAAATAGTTATAAATAATATAAATATGTATATACATAGGACAGAATCACAACATTAAGTGGTAATTAATTTTTATTCATTATCATTAAAGCATCGTATTGTCATCCAAAACAATCGTGTCTATAAAATTTCAATTCAACTGAATGCTTTAAAACGTGAGAAAAAAAAACCTTTTCAAGTTTTGACACAAGTCGCCAAAAGGGTCGCTAAGTCACCAAAAATGATGTTAACGTGGCTGCATTTGTAATTTTTTGAATAATTAGTTTTAATCAATTAATTTTTATTAATTATAATTGAGTTACTGCATTGTCTTCCAAAATAATCCTGTGTATAAAATTTCAGCTCAATTGAGCGCTTTAAAATGTATTTTATTAACGATTGAAAATTACACCAAGATAAATAAATATATAGAGAGTGTGAGTTAATAGCAGAATTGAATAAACAATTGTAAAGAAGGAGAAAATGTATTTAAAGAAAGAATATTCAAAATTTTTATTAGGTACTCACGCATATACTAGAGTGAGTGAATATATTTTTTACAGCCGCACTATAAAGCAACACGAAGGCGACGGATCTCATACTTTTGAACCATGGTCGTGTAATTCAAATTGCTTTCCATTGATTGATTAATTAATTTTTTCTACAAGTAAGGTATGTCCACACTTTGCTTGATTTAGACAGCTTCTATCTCCTCTAAATTTTATTACCATCTTCGACATGGGCTGTCGTTAATTACATCATCTCCATACACTTAATATTTTCTATAGCATGCTACGGTTCTAGTACAGTCTGCGTCAGAATTCCCATAACAAACAATGCCATGCATACCTTTTATTACTTGTCCTGTTAAAAAGCTTGACACCTTTGCGAAATGGAACGCGAAACCTTCTTCCATCCCATATCGAAATGTATTTAGGCCTTGAAGTGGAGAGGCCTGGATTGAGAGGGAGCTTCCTGATTAGTGGACTAAAAGAATCAGTGAGTTAACACTCTATTCACTGCCTTGAAGTTATGGAACAGAAATTGATTGGAAAAAGTGCTTGCCTGTGTGGGTTGCAGATTGAGAATAATTTAAAATTATGAAAGGAAACATGAAAGTGAAATGACAAATTAGAAAATGATCATTCGCCACGAGGGGAATGACACAATTAATTACTAGGGGGAATTATACGAGTTCAGAAGGATTTTTCTGGGCCTCTTAGTATTGACATTGGGGTTGTAATTTTCAAGATTTAAGACATTAAGGTTATTAGAATTTGGCAGATTATCAAAAAATTTAATTGCCATTTTTTGAATATATTTTTAAAAGGATAAATGCTAATAGCTTTGTAAATATCTCTATTTTTAGTGTATCTACATGCCTTAGTTATATTCCTGATTAAAGCATTTTGGGCATTTTCTGAAAGTTTAATGTTTGAATTATCTGCATAGTCCCACATAACAAACAATATATAATGCCTTTTATTACTTTTCTGTTATCTCACCTCATATGTTTTCGAACAGTGCTGTACTATCAGAAAACAAAAATTCATTTCAGTTCACTTCACTGCAATACGCAGATACCACTGTAAATCTGGAGACTTGGCCATCGCCTTATGCGCCGACAGAATTTGATGAATATATTAATATTTTAGAATATATTGGTTGATATTATATAAAAATTCTTCTACTTTTTAGACATTCTCTATTGTTTTAATCTCGCTATTGTTGAGTAAGACCATTCTCCGTGATTGGAGATAAAATTTTCCAAAATTTTTCGTTGAGTTTTGCTTTTTCTACGTGTTAAAATAAAATGTTCACTTGTTTCTGGCACTTAGAATTCCGAACACATTGGAGGATCTACGTGTTTAAAAAGAAAATATATGTTATTTAATGGTAGTTTTCTTGCTCGCATTTTATTAATTAAAACCTCTGAATTTCTATTGTTTGCTGTCTGTCTATTCCACTTTTCAAGATGTGAAATAAAATTATTTTTTTATGTCTTCTGCTCTTTGTCCATGCTCCTTTATTTTTACTTTTATGTCGTTTTTCTTAAATATGTGTGTAGGTCTTCCACTGAAATCCAAAGAATAATACTCCTAGGTTCCAGAGAGGCTTTGGCTAGTTTATCTACTTCCTTATCAATCTCTATTCCCTTATGTGCCGGTACCCAAATGAACACATTCACTTAATGGGATCTACATATTTTATTGAATAACAGTTCCGGTTATCACAACTTCATGCTTGATACCATGTTTTCCGTCACCATAATCATTCCGGCCTCTCTGATGATAGTAAGTAAACATTAAACACATAAAGAATTAGGTTGAAGTTCGGCCCCCGTAGTAAAAAGCGTATAAATGGATAATATTTATGATACACTTAGTTTAAAAAATTTATAAAAATTGTTTTAAGAATATTATTACAATAAAAATTTTTTAAAGTGCAATATTTTGACAAAAATGAACTTAAATCCCCCCAAAAAATATTTTCCTTTTGTGAAAAATGCTTCTTTTAAATAGTAGCCGTATATCTGAGACTTGCTGTACAGGGCTCAACAAATTTTTAAAATATATAATTTAAAAGGGGGTTTATCCATGTTTTAAACAGAGGGGAGAAATTTTAAAAAAAAAACCCCGAAAAATTATTTCAATCCGTTGTAACTCTGAAAATTGCGTTTTTCCCTTTTATACCCGGAAGTCTTTACTTTATATAAGCACACACACACACAAAATTTTTATTATTAGAAGCTTTTTTAAAAAAAAAAATTTTTTTAAAAAAAAGTTTTCAAATTTTAAATTTTTTTTAAAAATATTAAAAAAAAATTTTTTTGTCAAAATGTTTTAAAAAAATTTATATGTATTCTAAACTGGGTGACCTAAATATTTAAAAATCATCCATTTATCCCTTTAAAAACCCGGGTTTCCCGGAAGGTGGGATTTTTAAGGGCCGGTGGCTGACCTCGAAATTTTTGAATCGCGTGTGACGAGCACGATGCTGAGCTGGTCTTCACCTTTTAACCCACCCACGCCAACGGGACAGAGCCCCAACGATTTAACGCATGTCCTCTACGGCTTTTTTTCAAGTTCGGGCTCGAACTCATGACACACCAGCTACAAGTTCGTGACCAAATATCCGAAGCTACTACTCGTGTGCGGGAAATACATGGCATCCTTGAACGTGTACAGCAATTGCTCCACTGACACTGTCAGGCATGTATCGCTACTGGTGGACGAAATTTTGAACAGTTATTGTAAACATTACACTTGTCAGCGACGCTTTCAATAAACACCTTGTTTTTCCTTCCGTTTTTTTGTGTGTGTGTGTTTGTGCCTCACCGCGTCACTTCCGCCCATACATTCCTATACATTAAATGAATGTTACGCAATAGCCCGTACATACCCTTAAAGTTTGTTCCAGGAATACAAGAACACTCGGTATTTCCAAATTTTAAAAAAATTGTACAAAAAATGGATTATTTTACAATATCCATTTTTCTGACTTTTGAAAAATTTTAACCGTTTTGCTGGAAGCATTCCAAATTTGTAAGGCGACAATTCAGGGGGAAACCCCCATCTTGGAAGGAAAAAAACTGTTCTCAGAAATTTCAGATATTTTTTTAAAAACGTTGTTAACCCCAAAAATGGTGGGGTTCAAAATTCATCCCCAGTGCCGCCGTTTTTTTTCCAAAGGCGCGCGTTTTTACCAAATTTTTGAGGAAAAAAAAAGGGTACTTTTTTCCAAAAATTTCACTTTTTTTAGAAAAGAAAGAAAAAAAAAGGATAAAATAATTAATGAAAATATAAAAAATAATTCTAGAGTTACAATGTAATAAAAAATAAATTATCTGTCCTGTGATATAACCTGAAACATGATGACGGAAAATAGTCATCTAAATCACTCTCATCACTGTCAGAGATTTTCGTAAAAAGATCTGTTTCGCACAATAAACGAAAACGGAAGCAAAAGAAGAATAGAAAATGTACGATCTACTCAAACAGAAACAGAAGCAAAAACTGCACAGCTATGACTTTCACCGTTTCAGAAACATCCCCTTTACCAATACCCTATCCCTCTTCTCTGAAATAAGAAAATCTGTTTCAAAACTTTTGTCGGTCGGTTTGAGGATCCAAGGGCCGTGGAGCAGTTTTCTTTATATCAGTGCAATGCAAAGGATCGTATTTTGGAAAGGCGTACATATACGCCGGCGGCAGTGAACGCATCGGTAGAGTGAGTATCGGTAGAGTATATACACCGGCGACAGTTAAAGGTTTAAAGGGTATCGGGGTGGAATATTTTTTGGAACTTTGTATTATTTTATGAAAGAAAATATTGTGTATTTCTAGACTCCTAAAGTTTATTTTTATTAGCACTCTCCGTTAATTTACTTTTTTTTACCATTATGACGTAAGAAATAAAATTATCAGTGGTCTTAGAGTGTGAACTGAACTGAAAATGAAATCGAGGAAGGGAGAGGGCGAAACGAAATCCAGCTTATATTATTCACGAGTAAACTAACGAATGTGAGTCCCTAGAGAGACCCTTACAAAAATTATTAACTCAACGATTTTTCACTTTTAGTTGTGTGGTTATCACTAAAAGTAATGGACAGATTTAAATGACATTTAGTATGTGTACATAGTTTGATGCTTTGCAAAAAATATCATTCTACAATTATAATGTGTCGGTTCATTAGGGCAAAAAACTTGGAAGGAGACATTACAAGAGGGAACAAAAAAGGTATTAATTCTGAATACTTTTCCTTGTAATCGTTATACAGCTTTCACTACATGTATACATGCTGGCAATGTGAGAATTAACGAGTTCCTGTCTGAGTTGCTAATGAGCTATATTCCAACCTTGAAAGATTACGAAGGCATAACGAAGGATTACCAAAAGCATCCCAGATATAACCTATAGGGTTAAACTCTGGAGATCTAGCTGGTAAATACATCTGGCTATCCTCTCTTTCCACAAATTCATATTCTAGATGAGCCCTATGCAGATAAGCGTTTTCATCAATAAAAATGAAACCGGGGATATTGATTTATTGATTGAATTTTAACGTCACTGTGCAGTTACACGGGGGTTTTTGGCGACGGACCACGTATTTTTTGAACCAGGGTCAAGGACGTGGACGACATCTGGCGTCCCCCCTTCAACCCCACCACACCAACGGGAGGAGTTTCATCGACAATTTAACTATGCTGCCCACACGGGGGGTCTTTGTGGTACGGGGTCGAATTTGCAAAAGGGCAAAACAATCCAAACCTTTCCCTGGCACCCGGCCACGGGGAAACCGGGGATCGGCACCCAAAAATGGAAAAAAGTAGGGCACAAGGTTTATCTCATATCTCCAAAAACCCACAAAAACTGTTCCCAAGTCCATTAACATTATGACTTCTTAGACATCAAACATCTATTGCCACATTTCTCTCTGACGAATGTAAGAGGACATGTAGCAAGTCACTGATTTACTTCAGATGAAGGGCCATCGAAAATTCGTCATTAGGATTACTCTGCACTCATCAGCAAATAGAATGATCTTCTATTGATCCAACGCCTATGCTTTCTTCCCCTTGATAAACGGACTCTTATGTTATGCAGACGTGTGAACTACACGTAAACAGAAAGTTTTGCAGTTTACTTCTGCACTCGTACACAACCTTCTAGAAATAGTAACCCTTGAATCGTGAGTTCCTGTGACCATATGAAATTCACGAAACACCTGAAAATCTGTTATACCCCTTTCGCTGCTTTGAGGTATCCGACTACGTTCGGAACCGTGATTTTAAAAAAAGCGTGTAAAATGATAAATATTTATGATATTTGCATAAATTGACAATGTATATAAAAGGGGGTTAAGAATATATTACAATAAAAATTATTTAAGTACAATATTTTGACAAAAAATTAACTTAGAATAACCTTTTCCAAATGTTCTCCTTTTGTAAAAATGTTTCATTGTATTAATATTTGCCTGTATATACTCTGATCTCTGTACAGAGGCTCAACTAAATTTTGAAACGCTACTTGGAAGTCGGTTTATCCATTTTTTTACGACAACAGAGGGAAAAATTTTAGAAAATACGCCGATAATTATTTCAAATGGTTTTAACTCTGAAAATAATGTGAATGTTTCAAAAATCATAGTTGAGCCCCCTGAAAGGGGTCTGAGCTTTTACAGGCAAAATATTAATAAAAGGGCATTTATTAAAAAAGGAAGAACTTTGGAAAAAGGTTATTCTAAGTTAATTTTTTGCCAAAATATTGTATTTAAATAACTTTTTTTGTCACAATGTCCTTAAAACAATTTTATACATGCATTCTAATCTAAGTGACACTAAATATCATGAAAATTATACATTTATGCGCTTTCTTAAAGGCATGGTTCCGAATGTAGTCGGATACCTTAATAACCAAATATCGATCTTCATTGATCTTTGTGGCTCTTGAATGTCATTGCCTTGACCAGTGGCGTAACGGAGAATATCACCCCCCACCACCACCACCACCCTGCAAAGTCAAGTTTGGGCCCCAAGCTATACTTGGCGTCAGTCAGGCTTTGGGCCCCATAGAATCCTAAGTCCCCCCCCACGATACGGGGATAGGGGGTTTTACGTTACGCCACTGACCTTGACCGTCTGTGTACAGATCAGGTCTTATTGATGTGCCTGTATAAATGCCCATAATATTGACTGGTACAATTAAAGTCTCTAGCACCTCGCACTTTATTGCTCTACTCATTTTAAAAGTTTGTTTTTAAATTTTGTTGAATGTTTCAAATAAACACCGCAGTAGTTCCGGAAACGTACGAGGGAAAAAGGTAAGGAATTGGCAACTGAATTTAGAAAGCATTCTCTAAATGAGAACATGTACACTTACATAATCGATATTATAAATTTTCACCTTTGTTTAGAAGCCTTAGTTTGAAGCACTTGATGAGGCTAATAGCATCACTAAGCGCAATGGACAGCAGTTGCATCAAACATTAGATTACAATTTTAACTTGAAGAAAGCCAATAACCAACATGAAAATTCTCTTGGAGATTTACAAGTTAACCAACTCCTACACTTACGTTTAATTTAAAATTTCATTTATAATATTTGTTATTTCCCGATCAGAATTTTTATAAAATCAGCTCAGTGCTAATATTCTTGATCCACATCTGGACCGTAAAAGGCTCTGGAAAATTCTAACGCTGTTTTTTGGGCTCCCCAAAAAGGTTACTCCTCTAGGACCTCCTAATGCTGTATCATATCCATTTGGTAGACTTAGAAGAAGTATTTTTTAACAAATTCAAATAAATTATCATTAAGCAAATTCTCATTAATTTGAATACTAGGACAGAATATGATTAATTAAATACATCTAGCTTAGGTGATGAGAAATCATGTCCTCTTCTTTTTACACCGAACGAGCATTAGTTATTTGTTATATTAAAACTGGGTGATTTTAGGGAAA
>BMAV01026877.1:6376-62816 GCA_019973955.1 Trichonephila inaurata madagascariensis
CGAATCTTGGTCGATAGACAAGTTTGATGGTGAATGAATCGGAGTAGTTTGGTGTGAAGGGAGCCTTAGGGGTCCTTTTTCCCCAGACTCGGGAACATCTATCAACGGTTGTATGAGTTGCAGTGTGTGCATTACGGTGTGTAGAGAAAATAGTCCTCGCAGCAAAAGCGTGCCTTTTTGAAATATTTCCTTAGATTGTTCGCAACATAGCGATGTGTTCGGCGGCTGATTTTTTTTAAAAAATTTTCATTTGCGTTGAATTATTAATTCTAGTCGGAATGCTTAAATCAAATTCACTAAAAGGAAAAAGTTTCGTGAAAGAAAAAAAGAAAAGAAAAATTAGCAGCAAGTCCAGTCGAAAAAGACCCCTCCCCCCCAAAAAAATAAAATATTTGCATGTATCACTGAACACGCGGTAGAAGTTAACTTCTTTGGTTTGTATATATTGAATTGTATAATTAAGTTTTATTTTAAAGTAATCATATATATATATATATATAATTAACACATTTATTATCATTATTATTTCAAACTGTATTTAAAAAAAAATAATTAGAGGATGGAAAAGTATAAGTATAAACAAAGTTTTCATTTTCAATACATAATACTAAAATTTTATTGTATGTATTTAGAGAAAAGTATCATTATTAGTCTATTTCCATTATGCTTATGGGTGTTTCAGTACATACTTTTGTTATTAAAGGCTTGGGGTAACTAAAGTAAGAAATGTAGGTTTTGCACTCAATATCATTTAAGTATCTCGAAAAGACTGCATCAATCGTAGTATTTGATTCCGAAAAATTCATGCGAAACATTTAAATTGTCATTAGCTAGTAAAATTTCATCTTCTTGATGATGAACAACTGATGGAGAATCACTAGTTAATTGAATGCGAGCTTTTTCCGGGCTCTATAATCTCGCATAAGCTCAGCTTACGTTTTTTTTACGTGTCGTTTTGATATAATCCAACAAATTCATGCGATTTATTTAAACTATCATCAACTTGTAAAATTTCATCATCTTGATGATGAACTGAAGGAGAATCACTAGTCGATTGAAGGTAAATTTTTTTCCTGGCTCTGTACTCTCGCATAAGTTGAGCTGGCGTTTTTTTACCTTCGAGGTTCTTTTGCTGCGCTTGTGTAATATCTGATGCAATGTCTGTATCAAAAATCTGACTGATTTGAGAATCATGATGAACATGGATTGGAACGATTACGTTTTTCTGATTATTTTTTTGATTTGGAATAGCATTCTCAGTAAATTCTGCCATTGTATAGCTTTTACTATTTTCAACTTAGTTCGTAGTATACACTTACTCACACGCAATCGATAGGCAGAATTGTGGTAACTGTGCATGTGATGACGTCAGGTATATATATATATATTGTAATAACTTTTTTTAATAAAAAATTTCATGAAAACGATCCAGATTGGTACAACTTATTCAAAAAAGTTTATAATTTTCGGATTTAAGACGTGTATACAGGACAACGTCTGTGGGGCCTATAATACATATATACTTAATATAGTTTACATATATACAGCGAATATGATGAAAAGATTTTAAAATACAAATTAATGAAGCACTATATATATATATATATATAACACTTTCACAACTATCAAATTAATTACACCGAAGCATATATGATTTAAAAACTCCTTAAAATGGATTTAGAAATTCCATTCGATTGAAAATTTTGTAAACACAATCTTTTATTGCCAAACTATTGGAAGAAGTGTTGTGTTGCCACTAAATTTTAAAACAATAAACTGTTTGTATTTGCTTAAAAGAATTTTAAAACTGTATATTCAACAAACTCTTCTTAAACTGATTTTTGACAGATTTTGAACCATTTGCCTACTTCCGATTTTTTTTAAATTTATAAAATCGATTATAATTTGACCTCTAGGTAACGTAAAAATAAAGTATGTTTCGTAAAGCCAAAAGAGGAAAGTCTTGTTAAAGTCGCTGTTGAATGATGAGGGGGGTGCCAGCTCAGGTGTCGTCCTCGTCACTTGACCATAGTTCAAAATGACGAAGTCCGTTGCCAAAAGCCCTCGTGTAGGTGAACAGTGCGACACGTTAACATTCACCGACTCACACATAAAGCAGGTTGCCAATTTGGCGCGCAAATGCGTTTCGTCGCCAAACTCTTGGCTTTTCGTAAAATTGCGCTTTGTATTAAAGTTTTTATTTTTTTGTAGGCATAATTTAAAGTAAATGGTTTAATATTTCACACATCAATTGCAAACGGTAATTTTTAAACAAAAAAAATGTAAGAATACTTTAGAAAAAAAATTCTCTTAAAATGGCTAATAGACAAAAAACACACAAAGAGTTTCGGCATCTTTTTTTGACTGATTCTAAAAGAGAAAAGCATGAACTTGTTCAGGATAAAATATCAATTCATTAACGCGAAAGGAAACTGAAAAAGAATGATTTAGATTTTTTTTTTTATAAAAGCGTATCAATTTTGACTCATTTAAAAAAAATCGTAACAAATAGAAAATATCATTTTGTAAAAATATATTATATATATAAATCGTGGCGAATAAAATGATCTTTCCGATTCTGTAATTATTTTTTGTCTGAGATCAGTAGCGCACACAAGAATTTTTCAAGGGGGGTCCGGGGTTGAAAGTTCACCATCCTTGTATCATGCTTTTTTTGATTTTGTCGATCTTCAGGAACAAAACACAGTAAAAAACTAATTATTGAATAAATAATTAGCATTAATTAATAAAATTAATCATTAATAACAAATATTTAATTAAATTTTACGTATTATATACTTAGAATTATAACCAATCGGAAAAAAATCAAGGGCTTTGGGGGGGTCCGGATCCCACTGTTTGAGATGGATAGTATGAATTAGATGGCGTTTTTAAAAACGGGGGGAAAATTCGAAACTTATTTCATTTCTACTTTACGTTCATCGCGTAACCGTAATTGGTAACGCGTAACGAAAATTTTTCCCTACCGTGCCATAAGTTAACTTCAAAAAAAAAATAGTGTAAATTCATCAAGTGCTACTGCCAAATCTCCGTCAGTGTACACGAGAGAATATCGAGCATGGGGGAAAAAATGCAAAATATATTCTTTTAATGCTCAATTTAAGGGATGGGAATGCTATTGAGACTTTTCTAATGACAGCACAGATTAATACGGACTTTGTGAACCACCCTGTGCCATTAACTACAGAGTCCTCAACAAGTCTAGTGCATGTTGGAACTGTGTGTGTGTGATGCATGTAAATCAACAATTCTATCAAAGACTATATTCTTATAAAAATGCTCACAAAGCTTTTCAAAAGCGATTCGTTGATAATTCTTTCGCGATCACGGGCGTTCAATTTATTATAGATTATGGTTTAGAGATTATTTGAGAACGCCTGTTGCTGAGCACAAAAATATTTTACTGGGAATTCATTCAGAAGACACATTAAAGCATGCTACAATTGACAACGAAGTTTAAATAGAAAAAGTATACCAAATTTATCCAAATATAATGGTTTTGTATAACCAGAAATCCCAGCACATCTTTCTACTTTGCATAGAAAGACTAATTTCGCCACGAATACCTTTCAAGCAAATTAGGCGATTGAGACATGTACACGGTCAGTTTGGAATATTATGGCAAATAATCAATGTTCCAACAACAGCAAAGATGTTTCACTTCTATCGCGTGGAGTTCCATTTTATAGATCTATAGTTATTTTTTTAAAAAATGCTAAATTAATATTTTAAAAACGTTTGAGCTTTTTCAAAGTTTAGCTATAAAAATAAAAAAGTCTAGCCTTAAGCAAACTTTTGTGTGACCACAATTCAGAAATAAAAAGCAACAATTTATTACAGGAATTCATCGAAAAATGTTTCGATGCGCTATAATTTTTGTGACACGTTTTTCCTCCACCTTACTACATTTTAATTCCTTTAAAAATAACATGAGTAAGTATCTAAAAGACTAAAATAAGTTTTATTTGAAATCCCATGAAGAATATGCAAAACAAAATTGGACTATACATCAACATTTTTAAATGTACGAACACTTTTAAGTGTATTTATAAATTTAAAATAGAAGTCAAGTTACTATTCTAATTTTCGTGGTATGTAAGTTAAAAAAAAATTAACAATTTTTTTATATGCTCTCTGTATATTTTTTTATTCATAGAATTATCTACAAACAAAACGATTTTAAATCTAGATTTATTATACTAAATGCAAGAAGTAATTTGTTTTAAGCTTCAAAGGGTAATCATTTTTCAGTCATTGTTTAAGCCACTTTCCAATCTGTGTTGTGAAAAAAAATGTAACCTATTATTTTGAGTGTTTTTAATTAGTATTTATTTCGATTCACGTATTTTTCAGATAAATGTATAGAAAATCAAATGTAGAGTCATCAAAAAAGAAAATGTTAGCATTGCAAGGAACAATTTTAGCTGCTTAAAAAGCATTTTTCACTAGGAGAATCAGAAACCATTTTAAAGTATTTTGCTTCTGTTTTTATCCTTTTTGTTTCATCATCGTAATTAAAAGAATGATAATGCCCAACATATTTAATACAGAATCATACATTTAATATGAAGATCTTTTTTCGCTTTATTTTCAGTAGGATTCTGCTTCCCTCCTCACAGCAAAATTAACCAAAATGATTTCGTACAGAGAGCATTGAATTGCTGTTCTGGCCAGGAAAAAGCCCTGACCTCATGCCTATTAAAAACTCATGACACCATTTGAAAACTCTTGTCCAAAGGAGAAGCCTATCAAAATAAAAGAGGCTACAGTTGTTTCCTGGCGTCATGTAATAACAAAGAAAGAACTTAAAACTAACATCAAAAAAGCTTAATGAAACATGGATGTGAAGCTGTAATAAAAATTAAAGGCTACCCTTCTAAGCACCAATAATTCACTGCTATCATCAGTATATGTAATGTATATCTCGATAATTATTTCAGTTAAACTTTTTTGCAGTGCAAATATTTGAGTTTTATTTTTTGTATTAAATTCAGTATTAAATTCTCTTTGAAATGATAAAAAGATTTTGCATTTTGTGCAACATAACATTTTCTGTAAGCATAGAAATCTAAAAAACAAAAATTTCCAAAATTATCTACGATTTTGGCCACCACAGTATAGTTACTACCATATTATTCAATTTATTTGAACCTCCAAAAGAAAAAAAAAATTAAATCTACATATAACTGGATTTCATGGAATTATTTTTCATATGTGCATAATTTAATAGCATATTGGAATGTGACCAAATATTTTGCAAATGAATGATGAATTTTTGTCAAACTTTGAAATACACAAAGTCTTATACATGCACTTCAATATACACACAAACTTACCTTACACTTGGAGTAGAACAGTTAATCATTAGAAAATATTCCACAGCTATTTATTTTATTTATATTTTTCATTTAATAATTTTGATTTGTATAAAATCTACATACTGTTATGAAGCACTTTTAACTTTAGACCATGGTCAGACAACATTTCGTTTTTGGTAAACTCATTAAGCTATATGAGGGATGATGCTTTCTAAATTTAATTCCTACTGTTCTCCATTATTTTGTATAAAAAAATCTTCAGTGAAATCCTAACTACATCTGATAATTTGAATTCTAATGTTGACCACACATTATATATATAACTATAAAATAGATTTTAAACTATTTCATTTAAATCTTATTTAATAAAAATGAAATATATGCCCCAATAACAAAACAATATTTTTAAGATCAAATGAATTAAAATAAAACTACACATAATTTAGATTTATGTAACTTGAATTTACAGCATCTTATGCTACATATTTGGCCAATATTGATTAAATAATTCACATAATTTAAAATTTCTCTTTAAGAATTGTAGCAATAGGTGGATATTAAAATATCAGCAATATTGATAAGTCAGAAATTTTTAGCATTCTTTTTACAATTAAGGAAGAAAATTTAATAATGTAATAATAAGAGATTTTATGCAACACAAGTTTGCTTAGTATATAATTTTTATAGGAATCAAATTAATACATTAAAAGGAAATTAAGTGCAAAATCATAATACCTGATGCTTCATTTAATATACAAAGTACAAAATAAATACTACCTTGTATACAGATCATACTGGTGAAATGCATGTATAACTACACAATTATGAAATATTCAATTTTTAAATACACACGATAAACTGAAAAACTATTACCTTTCATAAATAAGTTGCATTTATGTGTGAGAATTGACATAAATACATCCCGAAAAATATAAAAAATGTAATGAAGTTTAAAGGCATACTTCACAATACCTTATTAAAACCCTAATCTATCAAAAAATTTTTTAGAAAGTTTCTATTTTAAAATCTTTATAAGAATTAGTCAAAGAACCAATAATAATGATCTAGCTTATATATATTTGAATATAATTAAAAAATACACATGAAATAAATACGAAACTGATTTTATATGAATTACAAAATTATATAAGTTCCTTTCACTGATGTTTTTAATGAAGGAAAAATGAAACTGCTGAAATAAAAGTTTACCTATAAGGAATAAGAGTTAGTTTCTTTCCCTTCTTTATCTTGAAATTCATAATTGTATATATATTTCTTTAAACAGTTAAGAAATAACTTCAAAACTATTCCCAAACTTCATACTAGAAATGGACAACAAGCCATTTTCAACAGAAATATCAATACATTTGTAGTCAGATGACATAATAGGTAATATCTTGTCTTAATTTATGCGGCACACAGGATCTTTCACACAAGTTCAAACTTAATACCTTAAAAATTATCTACATTTGGAATAATAGTCTTCAGTAAAATTAGGAATCAAAATAATGTTGGCCCCCCCAAGAGTTTTGTAATAATTTTCTGAACTAATTTACTACTGTGTTATGTTCTATTTAAATCTATACATTACTTTTAAAATCTAATTTTTACCTAATTTCCCATTTCAGTAACTGTTCCACAAGAATGTGCAACAAATTTTATTAAACTCAAAAATTTTTTCCTTTTGCACAATACATACCGAAGTTTTCTAAAAATTTAAAGCTAATAAGAAGCTTCTCTAAAGCTATAAACTCAACAGGAAGTGATTCATCTTAAGTATTTTAATCACGAAAACTTTCAAAGTTTCTAAACATACATATTTAATGTGGAATGTTACACAGAGCATACAAATTTATTAACCACAAACATCTATCAAATAAACATAAACATCAATCTCATTCAATATAGTTCATAATAGGTACTGTTTTTAACTACGTAAAATAGCTTCATATGCTTGGTGCACGGCTGGAGCAACGTCCATTGCACGAGATTTCAGGGAAAGCTACAAAAGAAATCACAAATTTGTTACAATATAAAAATGAATAAAATTTTTTTTTTATTTTGAGAAAAATTTCCAAATAATTAGTTTCCCCCCTCCCCTTATGAAATACTTTATGAACTTTACATGAAAACAAAGGAAAAAGTATCAAGATTAAATGTGTATCATAAATATATATTTAATTTCATTGTATATCTTAACATTTCCTTGAGTTTTTTTTTTTAAGATATGCAAAATAAATACACAAAAGGGGAAAAAAAAATAAATATTACATATGAAATGCAAAATATATCCAACTTACTGTAAAGGAAGTAACACCAGGTTGTATTTTCATTTCTGCAAGCACCCATATACCATTTGTTAATTTTAATGACTGATAAAGCATGTCTTGACCATCAACATTTCGTTTGGCAATGGTGAAAATATTGCTGTTTTGTAACTTTTGTGATACTTGGTCTAAAAGAAAAGTTTAATAAAAACACAGTCAAATTTTTATTAAAAATTTATTAGTAAGTATTTTTGAAGTTTATCTAAACATTTTTTTTACATATAAACTTATCTGAAGTGAAATTGAAGAAAAGTTCATGACTCCCTAGTAAAAAAATAACAAAATATGAAGTGAAAACATAACAAGTGTCATTGAGTTTCAAATTTAAAAAACTGAAATATTCTTCAAAACATGAAAACAGCACGAAAATAAAAAGTAAATATTTTTTGGGGAAGTCTACTTTAGTCAATTTTTTTTATTATGGGATGTTAGTATTTTATACAGATATATTAACCCCTTGGCAAGATTTCTTTCAAATTTCTGACCCAATTTAAGCATTTTTTTTTATCGCTGAAAATTAACATATGTTCTATCATAAATTTGAAAGTGCAAGGTATTCTAACCAGTAAGCAGTTTTTCCTGCAATGTCCCAAGTTTTAAACTTTTAAAAAATACATTGATACTACATATATTAAAGTTACTGCTTTGAGATGTTTAAAAAAAATCTACAACAAATAACTTTCAAACTATTATTAACTACTAACTGTTATCTGCTTTTGACATCTGAGCATAAAAACCACATAGAAATAATTTATCTCAGATTATTATTATTACTTTTTTGCTTACTTTGCCGAACAAAATTTTGACTATGAAAATAAAAAATATCTTGAATGGTTTTAGTTGAAATTCTAACACATACCATATTACATGGAAACAATTTCCAAACATGTAACAACGTATAGTACCATATCACTTTTTCCACAGTAACACATAATTTCTTATCCTTTTACTCTCTTGATTTCTGCAACAGACCACACACTGTCATTAAGCCAGTTACTGGCATAATACATTGGGTAAATAAAGTTGTCAACTCTAAAATTCACCAATATTCCAGAGTTTCCTGTAAAACTGAAATGAGGAGAGAAGGATAATTTTTCTCTTACTGAGCTCAAATCCTTGTCTTTTGATTTATTACTTTAAATAAATATCATGGCTTGATAAATCAGAAAAAGCATCTTCCAACTGAGATTAAAGTCAGTGCTTTCAAAATCACTCACTAAATTCATCCTAAAAAAGATACCGATAAAAAAACCCATTAAAAGAGAAATTACAGGAAAAAAAATGATTTTGATTTCAATTCAAGGTAGGCATTCTCCCTGCAAAAATTGTGACAAAAGTAGGATTAATTGTGCCATCTTGCAGACATATTCGAGAGGGGGGGGGGGATTTGCAGAATTTTAATAAATGTGTAAGTAGCAGTGAGTTAAGTGCGAAGGATGAAATTTTTAGATGAAACATTAAACTTTCACACTCCAAATATTCCATACTAATGCTAATCTAGTAGCACTATTATTCCATACTAATGCTACTAGCATTAATTTTAAAAATGTATCCAAAATAATTTCAAAAACAAGCACATTAGGACATTCACTTTTGGATAAATTTTTAAAAAATTCTATACTATTTATTAGTTAACTAGATTAGACAAAAAATATGGTTTATAACTTTCGTTAGGTTTTTTTAAAGAGAAGGGAAAACCCACCTGTACTAAGGACAATATTGTCAATTGTGTACTGAACTTCATTCTGTGCTGGGATGTCTTTCCATGTGGCCAAAAATATACGTTTGTCCATCATACCATCTTCTGTGCACAAAACATGCAGAGGGACCAATGCACTGAAGTATAACACATCCACATTGTTTTTTATAGCAATCTGCAAATGAAATAAAAATGGATGACAAACTGAATATTCTCTGGAAAATTAGGGAATAATAATCTTTCTATAAAAAACAGAAAAAGTCATTTCTTTTTCATACAATTATAGATATTAAAACCCTTTAATTGAAAATATATTTTACCACTAGTGTTGATTAAACAAACTTCTTCCTCCATAAAAATAAATATTAAACAAATTAATAATGCAAGTTTAACATAGAAGGTCCAAATATTTGAAGAGAAAATATTAAGATATTTATAAACAGAGAAAACAAAATCAGCTTGTGAAAACAGCCTCAATATTTATGAATTATATGCTAAATTTATATGAATTGTACACATACACATTCAATCGAAAACAGATTTATCCACACATATGGTATTGAGATAAAGTTTTAACAATTTAATACACAGAATCATTTTTTTTACTTCATAGTACAACTCATACTGCAACACACAATTGAAATTTAAATGTAGATGGTACACCAGTGAATTAAAATTGGTTCTTTGATTGAATTGATTTCAAATTCAATTTCTTACACTTGATAACAATGTTGACAACTGTGTGATTGGAACACCATCTCTTAAAAGACTCCATCTTTCATGATGAGTAGGTGGTTAAGCATCAAAAAGATTGAGCTTGCCATCTTTATTTTATATTAGAATTTAAAAATTAAAATTAAAAAAAATTACAGACTGCCCATATTAGAAAAAAATTTAAATTGTTGTTTGTGTTATTAGTGGAAAATGTCTTTGCCTTTTTGTTTCTGTGCTGACCAAACATAGCCCTGTTACCTGGAGCTAATGAGCAGTCAGCTTGCCTTTCAACAGCAGGGACAACCGTCTCAGCGGTCAGGAGATCCGCACATTTAATGAGATTTCTGATGACTTATAACAGATCAAAAAGGGGAAAAACATCTTTTACATTTTCAATCAAATATGTTTGATTTTCCTTTTTAAGGAAGCAAGGATGAAAATGCTTATTACCTTGCTATTACATTTTAAAGTTCAAGTCTGATAGCATTTATCGTACACTTCTCTATGTGTGTGTGAAAACACACAATATTAATCCTATCATAAAAAAATGGGAAAACATATTAAAATAACTTACTTGAAGATTTGTTAGAGGGTCCATTTTTTGCACAACACCCATGGTATTGAGAGGCAGACTTACATCTGCACTTGTGTTTGGCAACAAAGGAGCAGGAACTTGAAGTGGTTGAGCAGGAGCAAGACCAAAGCTGAAATTTTTAAAAAATTTTAATAGTTTTTATAATTCTTTAAAATTATAGTTTAAATTAAATAGTTTAGAAGAGATGCTATTTTTATTTGCATAAATCATACACTAAAGCAGAAGAAAATGAGTATTCAAATACAATCCATCTTCCAGCATGACATTTCCATTTCCTAAAAATATTACTGTTCATTTTTGAAAACTATTTTAAAAATTTCACAACTGTATCCGAGTTAATACTTAATATAAAGTTAACAACTGAATCAATACAAACTTCTTGCTGAATATAAAACTTTAATATTGTGATGCATTTTATATTTCTATTATTAACAACTAATACATTTGTTCATTTAAAATAGAAAATATTTCTTATAGCATACTATGCCAAAAATTACTTTAATTCCATTCGTTTTCAATAATATTGCTTAAGTGCAATAATGCTAGTAATGAAATAGGAGATCACAACTTTCAGCAGAAATCACTCAAAAAAGCACATTTATTAACTTCAATAGAGTTAGATTCTTGTTTTATTAACAAAAGTATGATAATCTGAAATGTCCTTTAATGAAATTAAAAAACAAAAATATTCGAATTACATTTTAAACTGGAACTTTGATACTAAGAGAAAACTTTAAGAGTAAAATTTTTTAATATTGCTAGGTTTTATTCTATTTTTATTGATGAAATTTTCTAGCTGGCATAAAAGTAATACTAGCTGAAATTATTTGTAAATGAAAATTTAAAATATAGGATAAGTAAAACTCTTAAAATTTTTTAAAATTATTACTCAATAATTTATGAAAATACCAATATTCATAACTTAAATACATTTCCCAAGCATTACTAACCTTGCTGATATTTTATAAGGTAAAAATTCCAAATACTATTTTATAACCTCTAATTACTAGAAACTTTTAAATGCACAGATTAATTACTTAATAAATTAGTACATTTAATAAAATAATAAAAAAAGTAATAGAATAGCTTTTTAATTTGAATAACCTGGAAAAGAAAAAAAAAATAAGGTAATAATCACTGAATTCCTAAAGAAATTATCACAAAAAAATACCATTAAATACAAGGGTGGTCTGAAAAGTTTCCAACCCCAACATGAAGATAGCAGCACTTGTCAATAAAAGATAGTGAATTTCGTTGTTCATCAGTTGACAGTTACTCACCAAAGTTTCAGCCATTTCGGATGCACAGTTGTTATGTAACAGTCGTTTGAGTGAGTTGATGTGAGCGTTTTTGTGAAAATGGACAAAAACGAGTATCGAGTTGGCATTAAATATTTGTTTTTGAAAGGCAATATGCCTATGCAGATCATAGTTGAGTTGGATTCTGTATATGGGGACTCTGCACCATCATTTACCACAGTAAAATTTTGGGCAGCTGAATTTAAACGTGGTCGCAAGAGCTTGGGAGACGTTGAACGTTTGGGGCATCTAAATACTGCAACTACCGACAAAAATATAGCTAAAGTTCCCCAAATGGTGCTAGACGACCGCCGAATTAAAGTGAGAGATAGCAGAGTTTATGAACATGACAAAATAACTTGTTTGTCACATATTAAATCAACATTTAGGCATGGGAAAGCTGTCCATGCATTGGGTGCCGCGTTTGCTCATGTAAGACCAAAAACTAGTTTGAATGAGCATTTCAAACGCTCTATTGGTGCAGTTTAAGTGCAACAAAACTGTTGCCATGGTGAAAATCCACGAATTACAGTCTGAACAGCTTGACCATCTGTCGTACTCACCAGATCTAGCCCCAAGCAACTTCTTTTTTCCCCTCATTTAAAAATTGCGCCCGGAGGACAGATTTTCTTTGAATTAAAAGGGAATTACCTTCGTGAACAATTATTTTGCAGAGAAAAACACCAAGTACTATTTGGACGGATTACAGAGATGGGGGCATCGCTGGAAGAAGTGCGTAGAGTTACAAGGAGACTATGTTGAAAGAAGAAAAAAAAAAAATTCGGAAAAAATGTCATGAATTTTTGTTAGGTCGGAAATTTTTCGGACCACCCCCGTAAGTAGAATATTTTAACACGCTTTTATAAGTTTCATGGAATAAGTTCAATGGAATCTTTGAATCTTATTTCTGAACAATTCATAGTTTAATGGAATCTTTGAACTCAATTTTTACCCACTTTAAAAGGTCAGATTAATTCGAAAACTTTGCGCACTTGTCAAGGACCGATGACAATACGATAATTTCATAATTTAGCTTCATTGTCCTGATCAGGATCCTCAAAAATAAGGATTTCTAGATTTGGCAACTTTTTCCATATGTCATTTCCAGATTTGGGGACTAAAAGATTAAGGAGCAGCCCTAAAACCACAAATAGGCTTGTGGTTAATACAAGTAAAACAAAAAAAGTGTTCTTTATGTGCAAAAGAGTAGGGTGGGTGCTTAGTTTTTCTGAAAATAGAAGTAAAAAAAAAAAACTCGTGCATGTGAATAAAAATAATTTTATGTTTTTACTGCTAAATATTTTTTATTCTTATAAAAAATATTTATACGTTTAGAAGTGATGATACGAATTAACATTAAAGCAATACGTTTAAAAGGTGATAATACGATTGACATTTATATAATATTTCTTCATAACACTTCAGTTAGACCTGTAATCAAAGATTACAAGGATATGGGACTCATCCGAGGCCCCATAAAAGAATAAATTCCATAATTCAGACTCAATAATTAATATCCACTGGAGAGCAAGACTAATTCCAACAGCCACATAATTTCAGCTCCAAATATCAAATTCAAGGATAAATTTAACAAAGAATAAATGATAATTTTAAAAACTAAAAAAACAGGCTTTTATTGTAGATCGTACTAAAAAATGAAAAATAAATTAGAGTTTAAAAAAAAAACAACTAAAAAACACTTTTATAGTGAATTGAACTAAAAAGTAAAAAAACTCTTAATATAAGAATAAAATGATTAAAGAGAAATTTAATGTCATTGTGGTAAAAGCATGGGGTGCTTTGCACTACATTTTTACACTAACTCAGCATTTCGGAATAGAACTAGTACGAAATTATAACAATTAATATATAGCACCCCACACTTTTATCCCAATGACATTAATTTTCTCATTAATCATTTTATTCTTATATTAAGAGTTTTTTTACTTTTTAGTTCGATTCACTATAAAAGCATGTTTTAGTTTTTTTAAAACTATAATTTATTTTTACTAAATTTAATAAAACAATGATTAATTTTTCAAGTTAATACAAATTAATTTTTGTTATAAGTGTTTTGAAATACCTGTTTTTGTTAAACTGAATAGCAAATCCTCCCATGGCTTGCATAGCTTTATTGTAAAATGTCATCTCCATAAATATTTGACCACTTTTTACTGTAAATGTACCAGTAATTTCTAAGCCCTTTCCACGAGCAGCAGGAAGCCAGATCTAAAAAAAATATTTATTGTGTGATAAAATTGAAGGAAAATTACTAATTTACATAATATTAGATGAAAAGCTTTATGCAGAGCTATAAAAAATAACTCTAGCATAGTGTCCAGAAATATTTCATTTGATACAGTTTTGTACAAACTGAAAATCTTTGTAGTACGAAATTATTCTTGAAAATGCAAAAAAACAAATGAAGCAAAAATTTAGTGATATCAAAATAGGCAATAATTCTTTTATAATTTCTTGAACAATCATTTAAATTTCTTTACTGAAATGTGAGGGAAAATTTTATAGTTCACATAAATATATATTTATTTGAATTGCTCAAATATGTTTATACAGTTTTATACGAATGGCATATTTCAAATATTCTTAATCTTAAATTTTTTTAATAGTTGCTATCATTTCCACTAGTAATTTTTTATATGGTTAAATTCAGAATAAAGAAATATTTTCTTTATCACATTCAATTAATTCTTCTAAGAATATTCTTTTTTCAATTCTGAATTTTAGAATGTATGACAACACACAAGAAATGGGAAAATGTTAATTGTACTATTAATTTAATATTAAAATCATACACACAAGTCAAAACAATAATTGATCAAAATATGCTACCTTTTATATCTTAATTCTTCACAACTGGCACACAAATTACAGCAAACATTAGTTGATAAAGGCAATATTTTTTTAAACTATACACCTGCTTTTACATAAATTAGTAAAATATTCCACAATACCTGTTTAGGAGGAGTGTAGAAAGCAGCAGGTGGAGCAACACTAAATATATCGCCCAGTAGGCCAGCAGCACTGGGATTAGGTTGAACTGTGTTATCTACTGGAGCAGAAATGTCTCCTAGCTGTGAAAAAAAAATATTCAAAATTCTGACATTTTAACTATACTATGTTCTTTTGTCATTTATTTTATAGTTCATATAAAACAATTCATATTTTAAACACAATACATACACACAAATTTACTTTAATTTCTAATGGAATGCTTAAAAATTAAACTTAAATATGAGCATTAACAGTCAGAACCAACTATTGTTCTTCCAACTTAACTTCAATGAAGCACTTTGGTAAAATCCAGTTATTTTCATTTGCAGTACTTCATATTAACAAGACACACATCTCAAGTTCTTAATAAAAAAAATATTCAGATACAGTCAGGGAAATTATATTTTTCTTCCACATTGCCAAATCTATAGGAAACATCTACAGTAGAAACAGAAAAATTACAGAAATAATTTTTTATAAGAAAAAATGATTACCAGACTGTCTAGTCCACCCCCTAATAAGTCTACAGCTCCAGAAGGTACTGGTGCAGCTGGTACTGCAGGGGGCACAGGTGGTGCATTCAAATCAATGCTTAACAAATCGCCAATAAGACTTTCACCAGCAGGAATGACAGATGGTGTATCAGTGAGTGCAGCTGTGGAAATTGGACTTCCAGTGGGTCCTTCTTCGGTTGAACCCAGGCTAAAAAGGTAAACAATAACAGTGTGATTTGGAAATTTAATATACCCTTAGTATTTCCACATAATTCATATCAAAGAATTTCCCAATAGCATTTGAAATATGGAAGTTTGCATCTGCATTAGATTAAAAAATATTCATCTTATGCAGTATGAGGGATTTTGAAGCTGTGGAAAATTTATATGCACATCATCCAATAAAAGGAGAGCAAGCACTATAAGCCTCTCCTGGACTAATGGATATGTAACACTTTCCCCTTTAGAAGTTAGAATGAAATAAGCTTTAAGAAGCCAAAATATGCAAATTGTTTCAATTCATCCTGTTTCAACTTCAGTAAATAATATTGTATATATACTGGATGTACAAATGATTCAAGTATATAAAATGTAATGGACCAGTTATATTGTGTTTATATATAAATAACTGAATCCTCAAACACATGAAAGAAAACCAAGTCCTAATAGTGGTGCATCATAAGATGGAAAGGATTTTGCTTAATCTCAAATAAGTTTTTCAGTGGTTTACACGTTCCAAGATCTTGAAGATAAAATTGGCAAAGTGCAAGTAGAATATATATACACACACATTTTTGTTTACTTTAAATAAAGTATTTTTTTGTCCAGATATTATCCAGTAGTTGTCCAGTGTTCCCAATTCAGTATTTCAGAAATATAATGAATGAAATTCAAAACTTTGGTTCCACCCAATGCTCTCCCTAATTTCAATAAAAAGGAAACCAAAACAGACATACTAGTTGGCATGGTTTATTGGTCAATAATGATGGGAAGATTTCAGTCTTACACTTTCAGTGAAACAACTTGGATGGATTTTCCAAGGGCGATTTTCCCATTGGTATTAATTCAAACAATTTAATAAATGCAACACATGTGTTTCAATTTGGGAGGAAAATAAAACAAAAGTCATTAGACAAACTTCAAGCATCTTGGGATTTTGGAACTTTTAGAATCAGATGATCCAATAGATTAAAAAATTATGTGATGAAGAGAATTAAATTTAAAAATAATTGATACAAAGCTAAACTGCCAATCAAATGATAATGCTGAAAGTTTATAGTGTTGTAAAAAGATTTGAATCTTCACAAATTTAGGAAAACTCTTACATTGTTTGACAATTAAAGAGCAGCAACGGAAGAATATTCATTCATTAAGAATTTTGTGAGTGAGTGAGAATTATATATAATGTCACACTATTCAGCTATTTGAGGGCTTTTGGCAACTGACCTTGTAATTTTGAATCATGGTCAAGTGATGAGGACAACACCCGAGTTGGCAAATCCCTCTCCTATCTATTACACCATACTAATGGGAGAATGTTTGAGCTCTCAACAGATTCAGCGTGCATCACTCCCCTACACAGTGGGTCTTTAGCGGTACTAGGCTCGAACTCGTGACACACTGGCTACGAGTCCATTACCTTAACCACTAGGCTATCATACACATAGGAAAGATTGAACCTTGAGAAATACAGACCACACAGCTTTTACTATGATATTACTAAGCTACCCTTGCTTGGAAAATTAAAAAATTGAACCAATCTTATTAAAACAAAGAGACAAAACCAATTATATTTGTTATATAATCATTAATTCAATGCATTTCAAAATAAAAACTAATTGTTTGTGTATGTGATTAGTTTCCTTAGCATCACAGGAAAAAAACACACCCAATGGCAGACCAATAGTATAGCTTTCAGCAATCACCAGACAAAATATCTAAGCTAATACTTCAACTATTTTGTGTATCACTACATTACATAGACCATATTTGACATAATATACATAAATTTTCAATACACTATACAATGGTTCATAAAAATTGCTTTAAAAGTCCCCGATTCTGCTTTGAATGAACCAAGATTCCGCCATAATAATACCAGTTTCAGTCAGAATGTTGAAAATTAATACTTAATTAACAGTTTAAAACTAGGTTTTAGAAGGATTTAATGAAATATTTTTAAAAGAAAGAAAATGCAACATTCATACATGTCTAATATAAACTCTTTGAATTTTTCTATTTCAACAATATTATAAGCTATAGCATTATTTCCTTCACTCATTATCTATAAATATGTTCTCAAAAGAAAAACAATATCAATGCAAACAAACAAATGCAATAGCTTTTCATAAAATATAATAGCAAGGAAAAAATCTAAATATGCCAATACAGATTTTTTTTAGGAGGGCAAAATTTTAAAAAGTTCCATCGCATATATATACTAGTGTGTACAGGTCGTCTGTCGGGTCTGCATCTTAAATTCAAAAACTCCAAATTTTTTTGAATAAGCTTTAACAATCTGGACTGTTTTGATGAAAATTTGTAGTAAAAAGTTATTACAATATCCAATGTCATTACATATACGATAATTACAATTCGATCAATCGATAGCCTGCGAGTATGTGTATACTATGAGCAAAGTTAAATGTAGACTGTGTGAATAAAAACTTAAACTTTTTTAATTAAAGGTGAAAAAGTTGAGACTGAAACTGTTTTATAACAGGTACAGGTAAGTTGTACAAAACTTAATTTATCGTAATGTCATTGGATGTACGATATTTTTGGTTAATCCTTGAGGAGTATAAACAAATAAATTCGATGGTTTTCCAACTCTGGAACACGCAACATATAATTGGCTGTGGGAAAAGCACAGATTTTCTAAATTTAAGCCACAAATTTTCATTGTTTGATCTTGTGACTTATTAATAGTCATAGCAAATGCCAAGCAAATTGTAAATGTTTAAATGGTATAGGTGAATCTGAAGGAATCATTGGGATCCACGTAAAAGTACAACTTTACCTTAAAATTAAAAAAAAAAATCTAAAGCAAATTAAAAAAAAACTCTTCGTAGTGCACATCATTCGGACCTACAGTAATTATGTGCCAAGTTTTGTACTTCTGGGTTGCTTAGCAGTGAAACACACACAAACTCTTTCTTTTATTGGTATAGATTTCTGATAAGAGAAATAATTTTAAATAAAAAAAAGTTTAATAACGTGTGTAATTAATTAGGTACACAAATAGATTTGTAGGTTAGGATAGTTGATCAACGCACGTGTAAAATTAATAGAAAATTATGTAAAATACTCGTTTCAATTGCACATTAAATTTGCAGAATGTATAATTTTTTATGCACACATCAAAACTCTTCAAACTCTAATTACATCTTAATGTAATAATTTAATTAACAAACATTTTATTTCAAGAAAATAATAACACAAAGTGACAAAATATTTTCCTGAATTTGATCACAGCACCAACTCTAGATACAAACTGGAATTATAATAAAAGATTTTTGAATATTCGATACTGCGATCGTAGTACAGTCTGCCGGATCCCATGTAAAACATTCCTAGATCAACAATTTATAAATAAAAAATTAATGAAATAAACATTTTCCATTGGACCGATTTATAAGTCTAAACCATTCACAAGTCCACTGGAACAGACACAAAAAATTTCATCAAAATTGATCCAGTCATTTAGGAGGAGTTTATAGTCACGTACACACACAGAAGATTTATATATATAAAGATATACCATATTGTGACTTTCTTTCTGCGCATTAGCAGAATAAATAGCACACAGGAGTAAAACAAATATTAATTAAAAACCTTAAAATGCATATCTTTTTAACTAACTGTGATATCAAACCGAATTGCAAATCTAAACCATTCTCGAGTCCATTGAAAGACACAAAAAAATTTCATCAAAATCGATCCAGCCATTTAGGAGGAGTTTAGTCACATACACAGAAGATTATATATGTCAGGTGTTCTCTTGGAGCAAACTTTTAGCACATTAGCAAAAAAAAAAATTAAGAAATCTCCAATTTAGACAGATTTCATAATATAAATCAAAGCTGAACTGACTGCTAGAAATATTTTTGAAATTTAAATTATAATCTATAACACAGTTTTTCAAGTCTACACAAAAATTCTTAATTCAGGTAATTTCTAAGTATCAAGAAGTTTTCCAGAAATTCCCGAGAGATGGATTATGATTGTATAATATCGTTAACATTCAAGATACTCAATCTTAAATGCATTTTTGAAAATAGATTTCTAAAAAGCAGAAAAAGATGGGCAACAATTTTTAACTTACGAATTCTGTCGAGGTGGTAGAGATTTTCTAATACCCAATCGTCCTTCAACAAATGCAGATGGAGGTTTGTGATATACTGAGGCTAAACTGCTAATATGACAAATAAGTTCATCAAGCAAAGAAGGTTCTAAAAGATCTGTTTCTTCTGATATCAAAGGTTTTTCTGCCAAAACTACCTCTTTGGCAGCAGCAGGATCAGTAGATAACAATCTCCAGTAAATAAAGCCTCGATCACGTAAATCAGGATTATCGCTGTCTTGGGTAGCTAGACTTAAAACTTGCTGTACTAACTCTTGAGTTTCTGTTGGTCTCTTCAGAAAAAGTTTTACTATTCCAGTTAATAGTTGAAGCTGAACCTATCGTAAAATGAAAAATTTATAACCACATACCATCTTTTTTTAAGCAAAATCTTTATTAACACTTGCAAGGGAAAAATTTAATACAACATTTCTTTTTCTTAAATTATCTATATATGTCTTTGTTGGCCTCTCATCTAGCAAATCAGACAATTTTATTTATTAGTGTGTCTGAATAAAAAAAATTTTTTTAATCTTATTTTTAATTAGAATATGACGGGGAATTGATTTTTAAAAAGATTTAACTGAAATAAACTATGCTGCATTTCTTCAAAATAAATATATTCAAATTAATTAGCATTATTAACCTAGCTTTTGGCAGAACGCAACACAAGTCCAATCCCCAAAGTAAGCTCTAATTAAAATCAGCAGCAAGAGAAGTTTTAGACTTATTGTCACATAATCAAATTGTAGATGCAACACATGTGTACAACTGATAACTAACACTCGACTGAATAATAAATTTAAAAGAAACCTTGATCCTCAGATGAGTGAAAAAACAGCAATTGAAATTTAAATTTAAAAAAGGGTGTGTGTGTGTGGGGGGGGAATTTCATGAACAAGGATCTTCCAATTTTTTGTGGAGAGCTGCATCTTCAAAAATTAAGCAAATGAATGAGGGAAAAGAAATGCAAATATGTATCAAATCTCTTTCAGTAAATATTATCTCTTAATTTTGAAGTTTTCAGACATTCAAGCATGTGTCCTAGCAATGGAACAAAATGTTCAGACATATCAGAATTTCAAAGCAGTACAAAATTAGATGGATAGCTTCGTTCAGCAACATGAACTGCCTAGAAAAATCATTTGCTCTTCAAGCTGAAAAGTATTGAAAAAGTTTGAATGTACACTTGCATTCAAACCTTTCTCAGTAATAAGTACCAACTCCAAAATACATTTCCCATGGAATGAACTAATGTTTAACTGTTAACAGTTTTAAACTACCATTGACAAGAAAGGTCTTGGTGATACAGAAGATGATTAACACTTTATGGAAACGATTTTGATAATTTGTAACAATAAATATATTTTTTTAATGGCAATTAGCTTCTACCCGATAGCCATAATTCTTGACAATAACTCTAGCTTGAATTTTTCATGAAAGTAAACTTTCTTTGTATTGTCATCCCAATTTTATACTCTATATTTCTCTTCAACCGTTTTCAAAGTCTGTTCATTGTTTTAGATGCTATTTTTAAGGCTCAATTTAATAGACCAAAAGCACAAAAGTATTGGAGAAGAGTTGGGAGATTTTGCATATATTTCATCAAATGGAATACACTTTATTCCTATTAATTCTGATTCTTTGCTAAATAAATGGCAGTTGACTTAAATGTGTGACTAGAGGCTTTGTCCATATGAAGCTCAACTTTATCAATATCCTTTCCTTATAAGGTTGAAATTTCTTCTTCAAAAATTGGTTCCAAAATATTCTGCTGATAGTAAAGTGAGTTAATCTTGACTTGACTTAATTTTAATTTTCTGTTAGAAAATCCTGCATTTATCATGAATCTCTTTGGGAACTTTACTGTACACTGAAGAAGTCATTTCAAGTCAGTTGAGTTATAGGAAATTTTTTGATCTTTTATTATAGTCACTTAAATATACCTATACTTCATCAAGTGTTACCACAAATTTCTATTTTTCAGCAGTTGTTTAAACATCTTTTTTTAACTTAAAATGTTTATGAATGACTTTAATTACAATACCGGAAGACACTCCTATGTTTCAATGCAATGAATCTTAAAGTAGGCAGATTTTCTTTTGGGATAAAAAAAATCCACTCTTGATAGCTGCCTGTGTTAAAACAGTCTTAGGATGAAGTTTTGTGGTCATGTTTTCATTTTTACTTTCAGATAGATGTTTTTCCCCTTTCAAATTAAATAGATTATAAATATCTTTTATTGAAATGCATTAACCGACATTTCTACACCCCTTTATAATTTTGTTGATATGAATATTTCTCCTCTGAAAGCACAGTTGTGTAACCTTCGAGCCATACATAAGTTTTTAAAATAAATCTATTATTTTACATTCCAATCAAAAGAAAACATTAGTAGACAAGTATTCTGAAGTTGACAAAGTTTTTTCAAAATCCAAAAGAGAAAATGAATTATTAAATACATTTCCATAAAGTGTGAACAACCTTCTGTATAAATTCCCCGCCCCCTGGTTATAAAAGTACAGGTAGTAATGTGTATTTTGGAACTTAATTTCAAGGGAAAGAAAAAAAAACTCCTCTTTAATCATTACTAAGAGTAAGACAGATAAAACTGAATATGGTTCAGACATTTATGCTCTTGAAACTGAAAAAGGCGGAGCACACAAGTAGCAATACAGAAATAGTCAACTTTTCTTAACATTTAATTTGTCATAACCAAAGGAATCTGATAGTTCAAAATTCAGCTAGCATTAAGCACATTTTAAAGCATGAATAATGTTCTTACAGAGAATAGATCAAATAATTATTTTTTCTGAAATTACTGCAATAAAGACATTCAAAGATCATTTGATCATGGAATCATTATTTTGAAAATCAAATAATGATCAATGCAAAAACATTGTTAAGTTTATGTTACAAAAAGTCACTTGAGCAAAGAATTAAAATAACAAACTATACTACCAATACACTACTATTAGTGAACTTGGACAAGACATGTTCACTTAAAAGGGTCTATGGTTTGGTATGGGAGGTTAGCACCACATCTTACAAAAAAAATGAAGTGATAAGAAATTCAGGTCATGCTTTTCAGCTTTCTAACAATATTCCAAAAAGTAACATGGCTGCATTAAAATAAAACTAAATTTCTGTTTATGTATATGCAAATAAATGGTTCTTGAACATGAACTATCCTCATGAAAAATAAGACCTCCTTAAAATAAGCCTTGACACATGTTTCACATCAAAATTTAAAATAAAAGAGTTTTATATGCATGGAAAGACAGCATGTTAAGAAAAATAAAATTGCAATGAATTATCACAAGCCCTTACTAAGTGTAGCATCAAATCGTGAATTAAAAAATAGCAATATAAACTTTTAAATTTGCTTTTGCATGTTATAGTAAAATTAAACAGGATTAAAAATTTCTTTTATTTAAATAAATATAAGATTAAGGATTTTAAACTTAAATTTCAAGTTAAGAATTATTGTTGAAGGAATATATCTAAAAAAAATATTAAAATGGGAAAAAATAAGTATTGAATTTAAAATATAATTTTCTAACTCCATCCACACATCTACATATATTTTTATATAAATATTTTTCAGGGGAAAAGAAACTTACTTGAGTATTTTCATCATGAAATCCTTCCAAGAAACTCTCAAGAAGTTCATCAGCATTATCGATTCTCTCTGCATATTCACCAATAATCCATATCATAGAGGCTCTAAAAATTAAGCAAGTTTTAGGAATAAATTGTGTAAAAAAAATGTTTGCTTATGACCACATAATAGAATTGATACCTTCAAATTTTGTAATGTTATTTCAGGGATTAGTTAGGTGAATAAAAAACATGGAGATATATTAGTATTGTCATAAAATTATTTATTAATATGTCTGTACACATAAAGTAATATTTTTACTAAATATACATATTTGTTAATTGTATTCTAAGAAAGAAACAATAGGTTTATGGTAGCTGAAATAGGTTATAAAAATATTTTAGATTCAAAATTATTTAAATATATAAAAAAAACTCCATCAAGCGTTGTTCCGTACTTTGTCACGCTTTCATTTGGATTATTTGACATAATTAAGTAGAATTTTGATTATAAAAAAATCTACATTAAAATCCCTACTTAAAATAATAGGCAATTTGTTCAGAAGAGTTGATCTGGCTTCACACACATTGTAGGCAACTAAATTTTTGTCAATGAATTCAATAATTTTTTTACACTTTGATTGGGTGAAATATAAATAGTAACCACTAGAATTATCTGTCCATTTTCTGCTTTACATTTTGCTGCACACATTTCTCCGATACATAAGTCATTAAACCCAAATGATTCAGTAGCATTTGATGCTACATCCATTTCTGAAACAAAAGTCTTAAAATTTACAAAATTTTTTTTTTTTAAATAGATTTCATTAAGCTGAACATTATTTTCCCTGTCACCTTTGTAAAGGAAAGCAAATAATAAACATATGTTTTGATTTTACCTCAATATGATAAAAATATTTGTATATTTTTTTAAGTCTTAAGGGAAAATAAATAAATCAAAAGTAAAATCATAATTACCATTTGCAGTTTTAAAAAAAATGAACAATTGAAGAAATTGTATGTGTGTGTTTGCAGATTTGAAATTGCGTCAACTATCTCTCTTCGAAAAGAGTATTTTCTGAAGGGTCATTTCAACCCCCTTTTTATTAGCCCTAGAGCAGGTCATAAAATAAAAAATGTGTTTCTGTTAGGGGGTTTTGCAGAGAGAACTCTTCCAAGGGAACATTTTCCGATGGCGGTATTTTTACCAATAAAATGGACCCTGCATGCTTTAGGAATAATCCAAATATTTTCACTGATTTTCTAAAAACTTTGTTGACGAGAAACAATTTACTATACATGAGTAATTGTCTTAAGCCAGTCTAATGTTTAAATATATAAGTAAATACAATGAAATTTTTCAATACATATGTATAAAAAAAAGGGGAAAAAAATTTTTTTTTAGTAAAATGTTTAATTTTTAATGATATAAAGAGGGAAAAGACTGGAGAGCTGGCTGCAAATGTTTCTTAAAGCACAGAGTAAAAAAGCAAACCCGTACAAAATACTTAGCACACATCTTGGATTGACATAATTTAATAATAAAACTAGTAAACTGAAGCAGGGCGTGCACATAATTTTTTATGGGGAGAGGGAATTAAGTTTTTTTTCTTTTTAAAAAAAGAGAAAAAGGGCTGAGTTGTAATCTTTATGCTAAAGATTAAATATCTGTTGATGCGTGAGGAAGAGGGGGGAGAAATTGAACCCTCTGCATTCTTGTGAACTGATATCCTGCTTAGAACCTAAAGGAATTCATGATACCAAAAAGAGTGTTGTAAATTGCGATATAGCAGTGCTTCTCAAACTTTCAATATTTGCAACCCAATTTTCAGTCAGAATATTCATCACCCCCCCTCTAATAGTAACAATGTGTTGAATGTAATTGTAATGTACTTTGATGGTAAGACTACGATACAATACGACTTTACTTATAAACCGTACTAATTATCAAGATACATATTTGTATATAATTTTGTATATGACAAGCCCAAGGGAATCACTAGTAATTACTAAACTTGTTTTTAATTGAATATTGATAAATTAACCATCAAATACTTTGTGCAGTACCGATTCATTTATATATTAGTGTGTATTACATCAGTGTGAATGTGTATTTAATTTTTTATTACATAAGAATGTATTTTATTTTGTAATTATTTGAAATTGCAATTTATTGTATTAAATTGCTAATTATTTTAAATATTTCATTTTCGATTTTTCGCGATATGACCGCGCCTCCCCCCAGGTAGGGTTATCATGCCCTTCTAGGTGGGCACATCCCACAGTTTGAAAAACGTTGCGATAAAGATTTTATTTCAAGTTTTGAGAACAATTTAATAACCGTATGCATGAAACAAAATATTATTTGGAAAGAAAAGCCAAAAAATTTACATAATTTGGCTGATAGCAAAAGGAAGATTTGATAATTTATATCTAAAAAATGAAAGAATAATTGGGTTTTAAATAAACACTAGGCAGTTGTATGCATTCTCTGCAATTTTAATTTTTTCTCACGCCTAGTGTTCCTAAGAGGAAAAGAGGGTCTGCCTCTATCCAGAAGTCTCAAATATTTTGCCCTTTCGACATTTGCTGAATCGAAATTGATTTTTTTTTATCTACAACAAATCTATATTTGTAATTGGTAGCATTTGAATTTTATATTATAAACGCAATAACCCGCTATGTACTTTAAAACTTGATACTCTTCTATTGAAATATCATCCGATTTATTTTAAAATTTTCTGCGGATTGTCTTTTTTGAAGTTTGCATCAACTGTTCATCTTTTGGAAACAAAAAAAACCAAACTGCATGGTTGCCAAGTTTATAAGATGACCAGTTGGGCACACAGCAATAACGATGCATTAGTATAAAATGTGTGCAGCTTTAGGTTAAGTAATTAATATTTTAAAGTTAATTAAGATTTAACAGAATAAACAAAACACTAATTTCACATTTAAACACTAATTTCTCATAAAACAAAATATCTTAAATTTATACATAATTAGGGATGTTGGCATAAATGCATCAATTTAATATATTGCGCCCTTAAAACTAAGGAAATTCAATGACACAAGAATAAAGGGGAGAAAATACGAAGAATGGGTTGTTGGAGTACCTGTTTATGAGTGAGCATTGTTTCAGCTTCAGGGGGGAGGGAGAAAAGGGAATAAAAACCCTGGGAGAACGTCCCTCTCTTTTAGTCGCTTGATTTTTTTTTTAGGGATGAACCAATCTTGTCTGAGCATGTTTTCCAAATACAAGCGAAAAAAGCCAAAGGAACATTACATTCCTGAGCGTGACGTTCATTCAAGTTCACTCTAGCAAATCGCGCCAATAGAAGTTATCACTTCAAAAATTATGTTATACAGAATAAGCTGCAACAAGTAAAAACAAGCCAAAAGATTTATAAATTTCATATACAGGTTAACTACAATTTAATTCCTAATGTGCAAGATCAATATTGCATTTCACACAGGATAAAAAAAAATTATCACTTTATTTATAGATTTCAACTGGTTTCTTGCTTTTTAAACTACCACAACATAAGATCTAGTACACACAGCTTAAAGTTTACATAGAGCACACACACACACAATTCCTACTTTTATAATTGTAAATAGAAGCATAACCTGAATTGGGGTACCAAACACCTCTCTCAGTGTAAGAAATTAAGTTACTGCAATTCCAAATAATGATAAATGCTAATATTCCAGAGATTCATGACTACAAGGGTTTTGCTTTACTTTTTAGTCTGAAGGATCGAATTCACTCATGAATGGATCAGTTTGAATAAGAATTTCATGAATTAATATTGTTCAATTATTCAAAAGGAAGGGAAACCATCCAAGTCTACAGATAGTTTCCCCATTTAAAATTTTGCTACAGAACCACTACTCATTAAATGGTTAGTTATTGTAATCCATGTTTTCTGGATTTAAGTCAGTCTTCAGTACGTTTTATAGCAAATTTCATCCAAGAGGGAAAAAATTAGAGAATTCATCTTTCTATTTCATAAATATTTTACCCCAACTTTTGTATTCCTTAAGCCCCCCCCCCCCCAAAAAAAACCCTTTTATATTATAAAGATGTATATTGTACAGAGAAATATACCTATCAATATTCCATTCTCTTAAGATTCGGTTTTCATTCAAGCAGGACAAATATAATTATTATTTTCTCTTAAATGAGATATGTAAAGTATTTAAATCAGATCGTTTAATTTGTAATACAAAAAGTGTGTATCATTAAATTTAGACATTTAAATGGGTAACTTTAAAAATAAATATCAGCTTGCTGAGGTAATTGTTTCAGATGTCAAAAAATTTAAAATGGCAAAATAAATTTTTAATCATAGGTGGTACACAAGTCATTTTAACGTGTTACATATAAAATCAATTCTAAAAATAAAGCTATTTTTGGAAAAAATTAACCTTAAATAAGGCTAAAATCATGCTTATTATTTAAATTGAAGAACTTGAATTTTCAATTTCAAAAACCCATCCCTACATGCTTTTATTTAAAAAATTAACTTGAAACATGGAGCTGTATATAACTACAATAGATATTCTCAAACAGTTATTTCAACCAATAATGTAACCGGTTACTCAGCTAAAAAAGAAAGGACTTGCTTAGCACCTCTGCTAGACATGTTTCTAGCCTTCCAATTTAATTTTCTTAACACAAATGATTAATGAAACATACACATATAAGGTCGCGTATATTGAGATGGGTACAGTAGGCCTTGGCTCTCATGGGTTGTTGCACCACTGAGTTACAAGTTATATATACACTTACTAAATGAGTGCACATTAGAGTATACAAATAAATATATGTATATTCCAGCGTATAAACACAAACTTTTAACAAAGTACAAGCAAAATTTACAGGATGCACTGTATAACGGATATAAAAATAATAGATTTGAAAATAAAGATGAGCATAAAAAAAGGTTTCTACATGCATCTAAATACTGTTTATTTAAAAAATGACATACCTAATGAAAATTTCTAATCGGATAACATTAAAAGTTAATCATTCCTTTTCCTATTATATTTTCATGCACATCCAAATTCTACATCACTGTTAATACTCCGATCCATAAATTTATCTTCCATTTCATTCGCATTGTTACAATATACTATTTTTTAAATAGCATTTCAATTGTCGGATTCATTTTGTTATTACATGCTTTTGTTTATCCACTAGCATGGTATTTCTAAACATCAAAAGATAAAAAGCATCACACATGCACATTCCAGGTTTCTTCATTAAAAAAAAAAATGGGCATTATACAGCAAATATACCTAAAAAATCCAATTTGAAAGTATAGATGTATGTTATAAGTTGTTGCACATAATATGTCAGACTATACATGTGGTAGCTATTTCTTAGTATCATATTTAAATATATAGGGTGTCCGAGAAATACTACACTTTCAAAGATTAAATAAAAATAAACTTCAGATTTTCATTTACAGTTTATGTTCCATAAAGAAAATAATAAGTTTTAATGAAATACAAACTAAATGGTGCAATGTCTGCATTTTGCAACATTCTTGTTTCAAAATGGTTTCACCACAAACACAAGTCGTAGCGTTACTCACCAAATTAAAATCTGCAACACTTGCACAGAGTAAATGGGACACCACGCCACTGGAATTTGGAAGCATGAAAAAGTTCCCCTGGGGATGGAAAGAGGAATTCCAATGCTATGGCCACCTTGATCGCTAAATATCACTTTTGGACTTCTTGTAGGGATATGTGAAAAATAGTTTAATAATCTTCAATTAATGAGACAGATGAAATAAAAAGTCAAATTACAGTGGCCATTCAGATCTTTGATCCAGAAATGCTTTATAGAATGCGACTAGAAACCTTGTATGAATTTGATGTGCTGTGTGCAATTAACGGTGTGCACACTGAAATTGTGCAACAAAACGTAGAAAACTTTTGTTTCCAATAAGAAAATATCAAAGCTGTAAATGATATTTTTTCCTTTTAATTAATATTTAAAAGTGTAGTCATACTTTTTGGACATCCAGTATTTTATAAGGATAAAATTTCCCATTACTTTACATAAAATAGAACAAAAACTAAATATTTTAGAACACCGTCTTCAAATGCTTAAATTTAAAAAAAATTGATCAAGTAAATATCCAGGTGTCAATGTTTGACACTTTCCAATTATCTTGCAACATGACTGTTTCAAATACTTCAATGCACAGCTATTATTTCTCATCCTTTAATATATCCAATGTATGGTTAT
This sequence comes from Trichonephila inaurata madagascariensis, assembly GCA_019973955.1. Lineage (NCBI taxonomy): Eukaryota > Metazoa > Arthropoda > Arachnida > Araneae > Nephilidae > Trichonephila > Trichonephila inaurata. Next base: position 36,062 of record BMAV01026877.1, read on the forward strand.
GTTATCATAATTACTATTTACAAAATACTACAATACATTTCATAAACATAAAATACCTTGCTTCTGGTTCATCTAAAGTATCCAAATTTTCACACAGGGTTGAAATTATACTTTCATACTTATTGGGATATTTTCTAAATATATCCTGCAAAATTCAAACGGAAGTTTAATATTCATGTAGAATCAAATACGTGGTGCATCATAATATAAATATCTAACAGAAGTATCTATATTTCCATTTTGTATAAATAATTTAATATCCCAGGCATAACAAAAAATAAAAATATGACACTGTTAATAAAACGTAAAAAAGATTCAGAATAACATGAAAAGTTAAAAATATTAACAGAAAATCAAATATTGAATTTGCATAGCAATTAAACACCAACCAATGTAAAAATACCACATATGTAAAAAATTTAAGAAAATTTTTTCAAAAACATGACAACAAAGTTATCGAGAAATACGATTCATATATTTTAAATTAATATAACCTAAAGAGAGTTCACACCTTAATCACTACAATAGCTTCTTGAACAACATAGTTAACTTTAGTCTGTATCAGATCTAATAAAGTGCTAACACATCTTTCTGCTGATGGTTCTACTTTGATGGCACATCTACCAATAGCACGAACAGCTTTTCGTACAAAATCTACATCGACTTCAGTAGCATACCTGGAAAAAAAAAGTCATTCACACTAAAAATGAGAATGAGATATAAACGAAACATGAATAAGTCATTTCACTTTTCTCTTAAAATACAATCTAAAAGTTAAAACTTAAAACACTTAATTTCACTTAAAAGACACAGCAGAAATTACAACATGCATTTTTGTTACAAGTTAGCACATATATTTTCCCACATTAAAATCTGTATCTAAGAACAAGGAAAATATTTGCAAAACATTTTCCATTCTTTTTCTTCTCATTCATATTTATTTTATGGACTGAATTGTAAATAACTTTTAGGAATTGTAAAAAACATATAAAAATTAACAGAGAAAATGCTAATTATTTTTTATAAAAAGAATTTTATAATCAATTTTTTTCACAATAGCTTATAAATTAACACACAAATATATATATCACAGGTCATGCAACTATTTTCTTTGTGTGTGGGGGGGACATTACCTACTAAAAATCTTGTCAACACAATTTGCATTACATCATAAAAAGGAATGAAAAATCAAATACAAGTAACATAAAATAATGCCTAATTCGATTCTTGTAAAATTAATGTGATCTGTAGCTTTGCTTTAATCAGCACTAGAATTCTGTGCATGTGCACAACAGTTTCAAGCACTCTTCCATTAAATTAAGAATGTAGGCAAACGGGTAACAGCTCATTACAGCCAGACAAGTTTTGTTTCTATAAATGTGATCTGTTTGAATAAATGATTCTCTTAAAATTTGAACTAACTCCTCATTCCTGTCTTTAGTTTTATTATGCGAATTTTACAGCGACAACACAACATATGGCATTCCAGCAGATATGGGAATTGCTGTGATCCAGTAAGTTAGGTTAAATAATAGTTTTAGTTTCCATTTTAAGAGAGACAGATGTAGTTAAATAAAAAAAGAACTTCTATTAAGAGCAATTTCCCAAGAACATGTAATCGCTTAGAAACTGTGCCAAGATATAAAGATAAATCACAGCGAACCAGAGATTATACAGGAACAGCTTCAAGACAATCAATTACGATACTGTGATGCAGTTTTACATTTCATACAAGAAAAAGGCTGTACTTTAAAAGATTGCAATGCTGAATACAATGTTGCTGAAGAATAACGAGATAAGTTCATATGCTACATATTCAAAGGCAAATGACATTTCCAAGAACAGTATCGCACCAAGTGATGTAAAAATTTCCAAAGTTTCATCAGCAGGGATAAGTTATCAGAGATCAAACTAAGAGAACTCAATGGAGACTAACATAAATGGTAAGCTTTTGGTCACAATTTGAAGATCCTTTTTGGTTCAATTATTGATTAAATTGCATACTGGAATTTATCACAATCAACAAAACCTAATTAAAAGACACGAGAGCAAGAGTTTTCCCGGCACCTTAGATAATTATGCTAAAGCTGTAGAACATCTCCAACAGTGTTAAGAAAAGGAGTATATTCATCCAAGCCTATATAATGGTATTCTACAAAAAGTTATCTATAATAAGAGATAACATGACTCTTTATGATAGGCATCAAATTCAACTTGGCACATTAGAATCACTTGGATTAGCAAAAAAAGTTCTCTTAAGTTAAAGTATGATTTCTTTCTCAAAATTTAAGTGCTAAGGATATAGGAAAGAATGATTTCAATTTTTTAACTGAATTTTTAGAAAACAAACTCATCAACAACTTAAGCTGGCAAGAGATGCTTTAATGGTTAATAAGATAAATAAATTGCAAGACATCCTCAATATAATAATTCAATTCCTACTGCTAATAAAAGAAATCCAAAACACAAGTATCTCAGCATTATAATAAAGCTTCATTTATGATTTTAGATTTCAAGAAAAACATTAACAGGAAAATATATTGTTTGTTCAAGTGAGTGAATATTAATGTTGCACTGTTAAGCTACACGGCTTTTTGGCGATGGACCTCGTAATTTTGAACCATGGTCAAGTGACGAGGACGACACCCGAGCTGGCACACCAACGAGAGGTTTGAGCTCTCAACAGATTTAACATGCATCGCTCCTCTACACGGCGGGTCTTTAGTGGTACTTGGCTTGAACTCATGACACGCCAGCCACAATTCGATGCCTTGACCACTTGGCTACTGCGGCCGCATTGTTTGTTCAAAGAAAGGTCATTAATTGAATCAGTAACTAGTTCTAAGCATAGATGTTTAATTTGTAAAAATTGGCATTTTATGCCGATTTACCTTTAAAGCCACATAATCAATTCAAGAGAAAAAGGACAATAAAATCAAGACTAATATGTTAAGTAAAAAATTCTCCGAGGTGTTGCTTCAAAATAGGTTGTAAAACTACATGATGATTTAAAGAGTTAATATGTACTTCAATTGACATAAATTCCATAAAAACAGTAGTAATTAATGATGTTGCCCAATTTATGAATATTAAAGTATTAAATGAAGGTGCCCTTAAACATTCACTTTAGTGGTACAGAGATAGACGAAAGTGTCCATAAAAATCATTTAACTGAAATAAGCAGCATTGATGAAAAATATGAATGTCACCTTAGGCAACCTAAAATTTTTTTTGAAATTGAGCAGGTCCTATCTGGTCCTTTGTGTGTGTGTTAAAAGAATTTAAAATTCATAGTATTTATGTAACCAATTTGAAACTTAACTTTTTGAAGGAAGAACAAGGAAATAATTACTACAGACATTTGCTTATACACTATTCATGCATACAATTATTCCTTTAAAATTAAGCCCTACAGTGATGAAATATTAATATGGGTACTAATAGAAAAAATTATTAGCACAACTGACAAAAAAAATATTGCAGATGTGTTAACCATGAACCTCTTTGCGAATGAAGGGAGCATTTCTGAACTTTGGAAATTTGATGTATTAGGAATTTCAACCTTTACTCAACAGAAACAGTAGAATTAGCAGAGAAGACTAAATCATATTTTAATCAAACTCTTCAAGTAGATTCAGAAGGGCAGCATGAGGCAACATTGCTATATATGGGTGTTATATAACATGTTTTTAAACACTAATTATAAAATTACCCAATAAGTAATTAAAAAATGGACTATAGATGCTCCAATAATGTGAATACCGAAGATTATTTTGCAATAAGTGAGGATCATGTAACTCAACTGGGATGCTTTACCAGATTAATTAATCAAAAAAAAAATTAAGTTGTGGCATAAAGATCTGCATTTACTTTTGAAATATGAATGGCAAAAAGATTTACCTTACAACCTAAAGATGAATCAGTAAGTTTGTATGCATTTTCCTATGCTAGTGCCCAAGTTTATAGCTGGTTTGTTTTCTTAATACAGCAAAAGGGAGAGATAAATGTCAATTAAGTGCATGAGAAGTAGAATGGCACTATTGAAACCTATGAAACACTGATTTGAACTACTTGGTTGTAATACAGGTGCTAGAACTGGTCCTTGACACTTGCAGATCCAAATTGGGATCAGATTAGTACTTATTGCTGGACAATTTTCCACTACCATTTTACAGTGAACATTAGTGCAAAATCAGATTGAAGAAATTTTAACTGTTACCTCCCCTTACAAAATTATATTCCATAGTCCTACAGATCTTTCTTCTAGATTGTGCTCTCCTAAGCAGTTGATGCATTGTTGGTACAGTCTTCATTGCTTATATCAAGATGAAGGGAATTGGACAAATTCTGAAGGAGATCCATATGCGGATCTAATTAATTCAGAACTGCATAAAACTATTGTGGTTACATTAAAAAAGAATCTTGTGATAATTTGTATTATAGGCAATTTTCATCTTATAAGCATATTGCAAGAATGATTGCATGGATATTTAGATTTTAAGTTAAGAAAAATTGATATATTAGCTATTCAAAAAATCAGTCAGTATATGAATTACTAAAAGCAGAGACAGTTCTAATTGTGATGATTCAAAATGAATCACTTGAAGAATTGTCAGATAAGAGACTAAAATATTTAAGACCTGTACTTGATTCTCGTAGGCTTATCAGAGCAAAAACCAGCCTTGTTTATAGAGATGACAATGATGATTTGAAATGTCCTATCTTCTCATCCAACCACCCCATTAAGTTTCTGATTATATGCAAATGAAAGAAACTCTTAGATGCTGGAATGACATTCAAGGTACATCAAAAAGAAAGGTATTGGGTTTTAGAAGTTACGTAAAACTGTCCATAGTTGCATAAGAAATTGTGTGTTAAGTGTCAAAAATTTAAGTAAGCACAACTTGAAGCAACATCAGGAATTTAACCCAAAAACAATTCAGGAAGCAGAAGTAATTAATATTGTTGATTTATTAGGACCTCTTCATCTTAAAAACTGTCAAAAGTCTTTGATCACGATTCAAGCATGTGTAGTATACAGAGCAATACATTTAGAACTCATTACATTCATTAACTACTAGAGCATTCTTAGTCTTCAAGACCATCCATTGCCCACCAGGGAAGTCCAATCATCTATTCAGATAGTGGCATGAGCCACATTGGAGCAGATAAAGCTCTCGCAACTATTGAATGGAGCTCCATACAATCTAGTGCTATTCAACAAAAGATTCAACTGAAGTTTAATCTTCCATCTCAGCATAGTGGTATGTGTGGCACATATAATATAGACAACTGAGAAAATTTTAAGGACAATTCTTGTATGTGTGAGTCTCAATTATGAGCAGTTATTAACCATTTTGTACAACTTCGAATAAGTCATTAATTTCAGGCCCTTGCATGTTGGAAGACAAATAGGTCTCCCCGTTAGCCCCCCAAAAAATTCTTGCATGAAATTACCCCATTGGATGTATCAGATCTTGATATATGTTAAAAAGAAACTGCTCAGTACATGTGCTAAACATCAACAGAAGCTGCAAGATCTGTTCAAAGTGAGATTTCGCTCTGAATACCATGGACAATTACATCAACAATCCTTGAAGGAACACAAAATAAGATTTCTCTATAAGACATTTTCTACTGGGAGATCCAAATAAGAAAAGAACTTATTGGAGCCTTGCTCAAGTTCTTTATTCTTAACAGACACAAGCAGATTAAACTTGCTCTTATAAAAACTGAAAGTACTCTGCTACTAAGACTCCAATTCTAAGAGGTACAATCTAAACAGTAAAAACAGAATTCTGCTAAGTTGAGATTAAAAATGACAGAATTAAAGTCTTCTGTAAATAATTATCTTGTTTTAAAAGTTATATTCTTTGTGTTATAAGTAAAAATTTTCATGTTTGCTATTCTCTTTGATTTAAGTATTTTAAATTTTTATAGATTCTTGGCAGTTGTAATTTAATTTATAAGTTCATTACTGAAATTACCATTTTGTTACAAAAGTTTTGTTATATTGTTTTGAGTATAACATACCCAAAAAGGTGGGAGAAATGCAATGTCTATTCTTTGTGGAGTTCTGCACATACACAGGACAATGTACTCTTTTCCCCTATTAGTTTAAGTATGCATGTAAATAAGTGACAGCTCATTACAGCCACATACAAGTTTTGTCTTAAAAATATGCATAATTTACTTGAACCAATTCTTCATTACAGTCTCTGAATTTATGACAATTTGACAGTGATAATGCAAGGATAACAAAATGTTCAATAAATATTGAAACTTCATTATGAGGCAACAGTAATTTCTGAAAAAATATTCTAAATACTAGTAATAGTACTTATATTAATTATATTTTTACAGAATAAAATCTAACTAAATTTGCTACTTACTCTTTAAGCTCAGCAAGAACCTGAGCAATATTAGCTTGAGATGCTAATCTAATCATTATATCCAATTTTTCAAGTTTAACATATATAGGGTCATTATATTTCACAAAAAATACTTTCATTTCATGTTTCAAAATATCTGGTCTGAAAGACAAAACATATTTATAAAATTAAAAAAAAAAATTATTTCATTAGGCAACAAGATAATTTTGTATCAATTGAAAAAAAAACAACTTTTAAAGAGTAAAAAAGGAAAATATTAAAACACAAAACACTGAACATGCATAGCATCTTATTTTGTTGTTTATTTCTAACTTCAACAATAACTTCACAAGTATTTTAAAATTAATACAAAAATTTCATTTTGAACCTAAAAGTTCACGTTTGAATAACATTTTCAAAAATCAATCCTTATAAATGATAATTTAATACTGCAACCACTACATGCTTCATATACGAGTAACTTAATTTTATGACTTAAAATTATACATGCAATTTTAAATTAATTTGAAACATTAAATCTATAAAGTTATTAAATATGATTCACTTCTAATATTTCAATTATTTTGTACTTTTAAAATTTAAATCATTTAAATTTTATGGACAAAGATTAAAATTAAGCTTTCATAAAGATGTTTTTTAAAAAAATGAAACACCAATTAGCAAAAACATTTTTATATACCTTTTCTGCACAATAAGATTTATATTTCGAAGAGCCACATACTGAACCTCTGGTTCACTAGATAAAAGAGTGACTAAAGGAGGTGCTAGCTTCTTAGTAAGAGTAGTAACAAATTCAGATTCAGGGCTCATCATTTCCATTAATTTCATTAATACCTGGAGAAAAACCAGTATAAAAATTAGAACACTATATGAACTAATTTTTCAAATACTTAATTTAAAAGACTACAATAACATTTATAAATCTTTATTTCTAATGTGAAAGATAACAGCAATAAAGATCTAATGCAATGTTATTTTCATAGCAAAGTAAAATATAACATAACAAGGATTTATTTTATCAAAAAAATAACACTATCAGCTTAACTCTGTGATCTTCAAATTTTTGACTCACGGAACCCTTAAAACTATAAGATGTTTCCAAGGAACATAAAAACCCTTAGAAGAATATATTTTAAAATAGCTTTTAAAATAGATCAATATATAATAGCTATTTTAAATAAAGACAATTTAAGAAATATACTATGTTTATAAAAATTTTTAACATAACATTAATGTAATTCAGTTAGTATAGTAGCATTAAATCATGTTCCAGTAGTCACCTACCCCTTGAAATATTTTTAGTAACAGGGTTATGTTTACATTTTCTTAAACTGTCAAAGTCTAGGACTAATGAAGCTATCTGCAGTTGCATTTCATATTCTGTATTAATTTGTTTCTATATTATGTTTTTGTTGCCACATATGTTAGGAAACATTTATAACTATATTGTTCTAAATGACATTGAACTATAATTATGTGCAAGAAACTTGTATATTTTACAAATTTGCAGCTTAAAAAAATTTAGGTGCAGCTTAAGTTTAGATTTTAACATCGATTCTGTTGCTACGCCGTTAAGTTGTTCCTTTTCCTTCTCTCATTAGCAAACCTTCATATTTTTATTCATTAATGCCTCATTTTCCCCCCTGGAAAATATTAAACAGGTGTTAAAAAAATTAATGTTCTCTTGTAAACAGTTTCTAAAAAAATGGAAAAAGTACTTAACTATATAATTTTTAACACTGTCATCTAAATTCAAATCATCCCATTCCACTTAGTTCTGCAAAACCTTGAACTAAGTATAAAATTATTTTGCAGAATTCAGGATCATGGACAGGATATTTGCAATTTAAATAGTGCATATGAAGAAAAAAATATTTTGTTATAATATAAATGTGGCAGGAAATTAAGAAAAGGAGAGGCTGTCCAGGGCTAAAATTATTATCCAAGTTTCCTCATGCGGGACAAACATTATATATATATAATTTTCTTTTCTGTGCTTTTTTTTGTGAAGCTTTATGGAACCCCAAGGTCTCGAGGAACACAGTTTGAAGACCACTGACTTAATGCATTTGTTAAATAAGTAACAGCAAAACAATTATTTTTCTGTTTAAGACTGTAATTTAATTATTAATATATTTTATAATGTGATTACTATTTATACTCAAGACTACAAAAAGTAAGTTAAGACAAATAAAATTGTACCAACCTTTACAGCAGAAAGTACAACAGCAGCATTTGCATGAGCCAATCTAGGAGTCACTCTTTCTGCAATGCTGAAAAAGTTTTAGATGTTACTATTGAGGATTTTTCATTAAAAATATCATATTTCATTAAAAATTAACATATTTAAAAATAAGTAATGAAATATAAGGAGAATACAGGAAATATCAACTAATATAACATTTAAAATGTATAAATTAAATAGTTTACCTTGATAATAAAATGTAAATAGTACACCTAAATTTTATTCAATAGATCAGCAGAATTCCATACATTTTAAATGTATATAGAATCCTCAAAAAAAAATAAATCCTCCAATTGTAAATTTGTATTTGTTTGAATTAAGCAAACAGCATCCCTTTACTCTTTGAAACAATAACATTTTTATATCCTTTTTTTTTGTCAATTTTCATTACCTATAGAAAGTTTTTGCTTACTTATATTTCTTCTAACACTGATAATAAGGTACAGACACAACACATTCAAAAAATTACATCAAAACATTCACAGTTATTTCTTGATACCTAAAATATATGTAAAAACTATAACTAAACAATATTTGTTTACTAATGCCACACACTTAACACAAGGGCTAGTGATGATGAGCTTCACAATTTTTTAACTATGAATAAGTGACAAGGATGCCACCTAAGTTGGCAGCTAGCTTTTCAAATTTCCACAATAAGCTAATGTGGGGACAAAGAAGTATCAAGGGACTTGATGTATATCAGTCCTACACAATTGGTCTTAAGTGGCAAAAGGACTCAAAACAAACCGATGATTCAAGTAAATGTGTACCTTTGAGCTTCTCTTTCATCCTTAGGCAAGCAGTTTGCCAGGGAATCCAAAATGAAAACCTGACCCCACTCCGTACATTCATTCAGAGCAGTAAGTAGCTTATTGATTGTTTGGGCATTCATATCAATTAGAGGCTGACCACTACTGGAGGCCTCGTTAATTTCAGACAATGCAGCCACAGCATTTGCTACAACCTATAAAATATAGAATAGTCAAAACTTACAAACAATTAAAAAAAAAAAATCACATTCATAATACAAATTATTTAATATAAATATGACACAGAAAATTTTTTAAAAAGAGTAGGAAAGAAGTTCATTAATACAAATACAGAAAATAAAAATTTTATTGCACATTCCATAATTTCAAATTATTCTATAGCAATTGAAAAATGTTCATCGCAAAATATAAAGTCTTTGGATTTTGAAACTAAATAGTATATTTAAAGATACAGTATTGTATCACTGAAAACCACTTCTTAACATCACACCATAAATAAAAAATTTAAGCAATTCATGAAAAATGTAAGGCAAAAATAGTTTTGAATTGCTTTTATTTTTCTTGCTGGCATTGTCCAAATATATATAAAGGCATATTTTTTATGTTAATGTATTTACTTGAATCCAAGATGCCATCGATTCTGAGCTGCCCCCCCCCCCCAAATTCTCTAAACATTTGAGAAAAAAAAATTTAAAAATTGAGTAAAAGGTTCATCGATATCAGATACTTAAGAAATTTTTAAGTTTAATGAGAAATAATAAGTTAAAAATTAATTTTACTAGTATTAAAAACTTTTCAGATACATACATGAACCTATAATTATTCTAACTGTCAGTATCATGTTCTGAAAATGATTTGGCTCTCCCATTGTCATAGCCAACTTCAAAATTGGTGTAGGCATCACCATTTTCCTCCACAAGGTGTCATCTTCTGTGCCATCCAATGCAATTGTTACACAACATTTTTTTTAAAGAATGTACAGGAATCACTTTTGAACATTTACAAGCAAGAATTATTTCATTTTGTTTACACCATTGATGTACATTTGTTTCATCTGTGTGAAATTTTCTGTGGCCGCTGCTCTGTTTCTTTTTTCCCCCTGCATATAAAATTGCCTCCCTTTTCATACTCGTGTCATAGTGAACTTGTCTTGATGCTATTGCTCATATTTTTAATGTTTAGGTGATTGAAAGAAAGCATATACAAAAAATTTTTCTAAATACGAGCAGACAACGATGTATAGGATAGACTGAATACTGGAAACAAACTGTGGAACGAGATAAGTCATTTATGCAATTGGCCAAAATGGTCAGTTTAATTTTTCCTTTTGAAAGAGCAGGAAACTCAATTTTTCCCATTCTGCAACTGTTTTGCCTTTGATTCTAAGCCGTACCTGATTTTCAATAGCATTAACACTAGAAAAATAGTTCAGCTTAGATTCCAGAAAATATGGTTTATACCTATCACATTGCATCACTATAAAGAAATATGTGCCTGTATTTGGATTGAAACTAAATATACCTTATAAATGCTCAACTATATTAAATTCAATATTTAAATTTGATTTTAAGAAATAGAACACTTTTCTTCAGACTATTTTATAAAAAAAATTTAATGAGAGAAAACTAAAGCATTTTAAATAAACAGACAAAATATGAAAATAGTAAGAAAAAGAAAATGAAAGTAGTAATAAGAAACCCATCTCCCAAACTATTAAAAGCAGACTTGCACACAAATGTCAACTTTATAGAAGGGGTATTGTTTAACTTTCATTTCCCAAATTTGTTTCATCTTTATTGATAGGTCTATCAAAATCAGACCTTAAAAGAAAAAAAAAAAGAAAAAAAAACTGACAATGCCGATATCTAGAGCATCTAGATAGCATTTTCTTAATGACACTGTATTTATTCTAATCCAAGCCGTGAAAAAATGAACAGTGTAAAATAATTTAGCGAAATTGTAAAAAAAATTGAAATAAGAACTACTAAGGAGTGAATAATTAATTTGATCAGTATTAAAAACTTTTTTATACATACATGAACATGTAATTGCTCCAATCCTCGGTATCACATATTCGATTTCTCCAACCCAAAAGGAAGGAAGGAAAAAAAAGTGCGGCTTGGATTCGAATAAATACAGTATATATATAATATTTGTGAATTCAATCAATTAAACTATACATTACTAAAAACAAAAGTTAAAGTATTTTACGTTTGAAAACAAATTACATCATACAACTATAGGCTCTTGAATGTTATATTATTACACAGCAAATAAATGTAGCTTTCTTAAGATAAATAATTTATTGTAGGGTTCCTTCATTAAATGGAATCTAATTCTTGGACAGAAATACAAAAAGTTTCAATGAAAAACAGTCCAACACCTAATGTTATTTAAAAAAAAATTCAGTAACAAAATATTTAAACAAAAATCCAATTGTTTACCATTGGGTTGGAATCAGACAAAAGATCTCTCAGCTGGTCTAAAAATCCTTGATCTTCAACCAGTTGGGCATTGATGTCGTGGAGTTTGGCCACCGAGACTGCAGCCGTCTTCCGAACGTATGGATCTTCATCTTTCAAACACTTTCGGAGAGGTTCACAAAGATACTCAGTTATCTTGTCCACACGAATACATCCCATGGTGCGAACAGCCAAAGCACGGATCAAAGGGTTGGCATCTTCACAATCCTAAAACAATATCAGTCATTAAAATCTATCTACCAAGAGATCAATTTGTCAGAAAAGAAATGACACTCACGGCAAACAAATGATTAACACTTCAACAAAATGATTACTAAATTAAAAATTAATTGAAATCTATGAAAAGTCACTCATACTTCAACTAATAAAAGTTAAATATACTTCTATTAAATAGTGACTGCATAAGTTATCCAACAGAAAAACTTAAGCATGAAGAAAACTCAAATCTCATAACACACTGCAGTGTTAATTTTAATCTAAGGAGACAATTAGTCCATTAGAAAATATAATTAACATAAAAAAAATCAGATTTTAAAATAGCATATATCTATTTTGGAATTTCGATATTTCTCTTATCTAAAGTTTTAAAGCTATACACATGTTAAATTTAAATTAAGAGACATCTTATTAATTATATAAAAAAGTTAATCAGTATAACTATAATATAATTAACAAAATATTTCTCAAAATAAATTTTAAACAATGTTATGAAAACGAAAGTCATGAAAAATAAGAAAAATTACATACTCTTACAATTTTCATGCCCATATCTCAAAGATGAAGAATTATCTTTGAGGTCTGGATGAATGTGATTAAAAAAAAATCACATTTTATAATGATTTAAATTATATGTTGGTTAACTGACTACATTAAAAACCCATGATTTTGAAAAAGAACAATAGTAAATACTTCTTTTTATATTTGGGGTCAAATGAATTAGAATATACATATAAAACTATTTTAAGAGTATTATGAAAAAAAATTTATAATTGTAATTTTTGGTAAAAAAAAAAAGAAAAAAATGACATTTTCAAAATATTCTCCTCTTATGAAGAATTATTTTATAAAAAAAATATTTTAGTAATATATAGCTAGGACTTCTACCCAGAACCTGAACAAGGACTTCTGAAAAATTCCCACTTTCAGAAATGATATAATTTCAATTGAAATAAGTGTTTTTTGTTAAAATTTCTCTACTTTGAAACATTAAAATGTAAATAAATTCACTTTTATATTGTATATTTGAAAAATTATATTTCAGGCTCTGTACAAAAGTCTCAATATACAAACAAAATATTACAGAAGCATTTTTATAAAAGAAGTTTTGAAAAATGTCACTTCATTTTTTTTTGCCAAAAAATTACTCTGAAATAAATTTTTTTATTGAAAAATAATAGTTTTAAAACAAATTTTATATGTATATACTCTAATTCAAGTGACAAAATACCAAAAATTTCATTCATATGCTTCTGAAAAATCCTCGTTTCAAACAATCCTGTTTCATTGTGTGTTTATTAATATTAAACTTTAAGGCTATACTTGGATTATTGGTGATGGATCTTGTAAGTTTGAAACTTGGTCAAGTGATGAAAACACCAGAGCTGGCACCACACATTCCAAGCTTCCACACCATGACAACAATCCTTTTACATTATGCTCCTTAAATAAAGCTATCAACTCATGACAATAAACACATTGCTTTTTTTCTAGTATTACCAAAGAAACATTTGGCTGTCCATTCTTTAATGCCACATTCACAACTACTATTTTGTTTTTGCAAAGGATTCCTTGTTTCACTTAAGTCTGAAATTTATATATTTTTTTATCATTATAAATATAATAATTGAAATTAAACTGATCAATCTGAAAAACATCATATATTTATATTGATGTGTGGTCATCCTAGTAGAAAACACAAGACAAATTTTCAGCTGAGAGAGGGAAAGAAATGTGTTCTGGATGGATTTCTCTCACTCTCTTAGTTGTCCCCACTGACTTATCGATAAAAAATTTGTAACTAGCTACTATTTGCCCATTCCTATATTAATATACACCTTTAATAAACTAGATTATTTTGAAGCTATGATGAGAGAGAGAATGATTTTTTTTACATCAAATGAATAAATTATTTCATAATTTAAAATTATCTATAATTAAATATAATTTTAGTATATTTTTTAAATATAAAGTATTCAACTTACCTAATTTAAATATTTAACTGTGCTACTTAAAACATTTTAATTCAAGATCTAATAATTTTGTAACCGAAGTAAAAATGTCATGCAAGAAAAAAAATTTCACATTTAATACATTGTTAAGTAGGTAATGAATCTAGAGGTGTTGGCCTTTCAGTGAAATAAATCAATAGCTATTTTTCTCAAGCTGTTTTTTATTTTTTATTTATATGATACCCACTCTCTAGCATTCATTAATATATACGTGTGTAAATATGTACTTTTATGTCTCAAACTCCAATGACAGATTACACAAAAAGAATTTTAATGCACATTTCCCCACATTAAATTAAAAAGCAATTAATTAGCAAATTAAAGTTCATATTTATGATTTCTATGATATTTTTTACTTTTACCAGGATATTAAACACAAAAAGTAGCAATTATAAAAAAATATCTGCTTATATATATATATATATATATATAAATTCTCCAATATAAGATAAGAATTAATATATGAATAATGTACGTTTTAAAAATTACTAACTACTGCTATTAATAATTATACAAATATAAACTATTCAAATATATATATTCAGGATTTAATTACCTTAACAAAAGTGTTTACAGCCATAATAGCCATATCTGGCTGACTCTTCGCATAGTTCATAAGGTATAAATAAACCAGCTTCTTCAATTCTAAATTGTCAGTTTGCATACAATTAACAACATCAGGAAAGAGAGCACTGGAAAAAAAAAACAACCAGTTCAATACATACAATAAAAGGTTAATTGATTTGCAAATGAAACTATTATGGCTTTTCGAGATACCTGACATCCTTCCCAACAGTCATAGATGCAATCACTTTTTTCACAGCCTCTCTTTTCTTTTCCTTTTTATCACTATTAAGCTCACTTTTAAGTTCAAATATTTCACCTATAATAAATTATAAATTAAATTATTTTTTATTCAAAAATAAATATTGTTAAATCTTTCATAATATTAAAATACCAAGAGATGGGTTTCATTAACAAAATGAATACGACAGTTATGCAAAATTATCCAACACTAAAATTATTAGAAGTTAAAGACAAATATAGAATGGAGGATTATAACAGTACTTGTGTATTAGCGCCACCATATAAAAATTTGAACCATGTGAATCGTGGCTTCATATTAAAAACAAAGATACTTGCATGTTTTATTTGAAGAAAAATTATTCTTGTGGCACAATTATGGCTGTGGTAATGCTGATACACAAGTACCATTATAACTCCTACTTCATCTTAATTTCATAAAAATTTTTATTACAAAACAGTTATTTTATTATGCTTACACCCAAGTCTAATAAGGCTACAATTATTTAACAGACAAATATTGGTGCTGGTGACATAGGATTATAGAATGTACGAAACAGAAACTATTCACAATATCTATAACAAAAAAAAAAAAAATGCTAATTTGCATTTGACATATTTAGACACTTAACAATATTATGTAAAGAATAGTCAATTAAATCATACACAGGCCCTTCGTAATATGCTGCTAGTTTTATTTTTACTTATACTTTTAGGAAAGAAATTCTAGAATTTCCAAATAAGTTTTTACTAGGAGAAAAAGATATATATATATGTATATAAATAAATAATCCATCTGTTACTTTTACAGCTACAAGCGTTAAAAATAAATAAGAGCGCAAGAATTTATTTTTTAAAAAATATAAACACAATTTCATATTTATATACATGAATTTCAAAATAAATCCACACACACACAAAAAAAACAGAATGTATGGGAATGTCATTTTCGTAAAAACAAAAGTTTTCTCCAGGATAACACAATAATCATACTTAGCTACAGAACATATGTAAAAATAAATGTTACATCAAGAATTATAAAATGAAAACAGAAGAATGAATAATTTATTTATATAATTCTCTTAGCAGAATATACATACCTGTAAAATAATCCTCAATAAACAAAACAATGTGCAAGAGTTTCAATCTTAAAACTGTAAAATTTTGACATAGTAATTTAACAAAATTTAATAATGACATTTCGTAAATGTTTTATTTAAGAATACCAAATATAGCAAGTAATCCTTTTGTACTGAGCTAAGGGCACTAATTATTTTAGTAGCATAAAATTGTAAATACTTATATGATGTGAAATACTGTAATGAGAAAGATCCTTTTTACAAACTTAATTTAAAATCAAACATTTTACAACTGATAGATATTAAATATAATTGAATGGGATAAGAGAGAGAGTACTCTAAATCAAAGTTATTAAATTTCTTACCCTTTTTGGTGGTGGTAAAATATTTTGCATCAGTCATGATCTGCTTTTTGCAAGAATCCAGAAATACTACAAAAATAATACAATTATAAAAGAAAGCAAAAATTGAAATTAGTTTTAAACCTTATATTTATTTAAAAAAAAGATCACTAAATTAAGAAACTTATAACATTAAGTCAGTAAAAAATTGCAAACTTTATTCAGAAAATAAAAAAGGAAACTTAATTTACTAGCATAAGCACAACCCACAAACATAACAAAGCTCAGATTAAAACTAGATTTAAACTATAGGTTTATTGGTAATAACTATTATCCTGTGCAAAGACCTTCTCAATTTTCACAAAGTTTTATAAAGCTCAAGTTCTAGTTTCATCCAAGCAGGATAAAACAAAAACAAAATTCACAACAAGAGCAAAACAAACGTCAAACAAATGCGTATAAATTCACTCAATATAAATCAACTCAACTTTTTAAATTTGAAAAAATGTTAAGTTTACTTTGAAAAGTAACATTACGGGGAGGGAGTAAACATTTGCGAAAACAACATAAAACCTCAACTAAACCGATATTAAACCTATAAAAACACAAAAAATATAAAAATTGTGATAAATTTTTTGCTAATGAACGGCGAAAGAAAATTATTTGAACTTCCATACAATTTTGGTTTTTAAATAATTTAAAGTGCTCATACTGCAGTAATCCAAGTACGTGTAATGTTATTTAACTACTGCTCTCAACCGAGTATTTCCTACACAGGCAACTACTATACCATTTTAAAAACTTAAAATTTCATCACAATAACTCAATACTAGAATGAATTCATCATTCTTATTTACATTTGCTAGGCTTGTATATTTAAAAACTACCAACATAGAAGTCCGAATACCTACAACCCAAGTTGCCGGTTAATCCACTATATCAGAATAAATAATCCTGATCGAAGTAGAAACTAAATTTGAACTTATTACAAAATGTTTCCAACACATATCCCTTAAACTACTCACATAATAGTTAAATTCCTATTTTCTGTGATGTCAATCTGAGTTTTTTTAGACAGAATTAGTTTTTGTTCACGCCTTCTGGACTTACTTAAGTTGTAGTTATTATTGGTTGAGATCAATATTAAATCATAGAAAATTTATGTATATATAGGATAAATATCAGCAATCTTTTTATCAAAGTATTTTTTAAACCTCAAAATATTTGTTTCGTCATTGAAAATTGTATAATGGAAAGAGAACAAAGAAATGATAATGCATATAAATTTAGGATATGACGTCATATCAGCCCTATCAAGACTTTTGAAAAATTAGTGCCGCCTTAAGAACAAAGTAATTGTGGTTCGGGCGTTTTTAATAGGATAACACTCTTTTTAAAAACTTACTGCTTAATAAGTACCATAATAACCACCTACTTAATATTGTAGTAATAATTTCCTGGGATTTAAAGTAAAATTTCATTAAAACTGAGAACTGTTTCTTGAAATCTTCTTGACTTCAAAAAATTTCGGACTACAGATGTAGATGTATAATTTTTTTTTTTTAAAAACTTTATTCTACAACAAAATATTTGTCGAATAGAAAACGCGAATAACCATCTATGCAACTAAAGAATGAACAAAATAAAAAGTTAATTAACATTGTCCTAGAGCAACTAAAAGAATCTCAACATTCGGATTCGTGGTCAAATGACGAGAACAGTACCTAATTTGTAAATTATTATTCTGCCTATATTACATGAAGGACTTTGAGAGCTAACGTCTAAAGCACATCTTATGTTCTTTTAAACATAAGGTTTTTAAATGGTTTATTTTGATTGGACTATTTTGATTTTATTGCAAAAATCTGTGATTAGATTGCTCTATTCTGGTAAACCCTACTCTATTCAGGTGGGATTTCGTCATTATTTAGACTTAAGTGGATGCTAACTGTTGAAGATTAGTCTCATCTAAGCAGGATCGTTTTTAACCTTCCCGGTTCCCAAGGCACTTCAATAGTTACGCCACACCCTATTTCCAGAACACCTCCTCCCTTCAGTTCTTACTTTTCCTGTTTTGTTTCGCGGAGGATCTTTAACTTTTTTACTCTTTTTCCTTTGTTTTTGTTGTTTGGATAGTCTTTCCATTATTCATCACCTATGGATCCACCATGTCCTGGACCGACAGTAGTAAGGAAAGAATAGGTTTGGCCACTTTTCTACATTTCTTACTTTACGACATTACGGACCTGTGATAAACCCGACCATGGGTCCCGAATTGAATATGGCAACCCATTAGAATTGTTTTGAGAGTCTGCCCTGTGGCAGACCATCTCAGGATGTAAAACACACTAAGACGGTGTATGATGAGCTCCTCAATAAAATAAATGAGAAATGCTTCTTCCACCATAATGGTGACCCCGTATCTTCACGCAAAAATTTAAACTTGTGAACAGTCTTTTACTAAATCGATGGTCATGAAGAAAACGTTGTCATTTACTTGCATTTAAAATAAGGACTCAATTCCTTTGTTCATGAATCGGAGTATCCTTGGTTTCGATTTCGGGTGTGGCACGATCTTCAGCTGTAAATATTTTACAGTTAAGTGGATCTTTTTTTTTTCTCTGTTTCATTTTTCTGTGCTTTTAATTTAACTTGAATTGTTTTATTGATTTTATATTTAATTTAATTTTTTTTATCTTTAATGCTAAAATTAATTAATTGCATATAATAATTTCTGATGATATATAATTCTTATGATACATGCTAAAATATCATGTACTATAGATGAATGTGCAAAATTTTGATTAACTATAATATTACTGATTATTACAGCGCTTTATTATTGAATGTATATATATTTCATGGTTTATTCAGTAATTTTGTTCTAAAACCTTGCACAATATCGAAAGTGTGCTGTACAAATACCATAATATAATACATCCGATCCCGCCTTGTGGCTCATTATGTGCGAAAGTACATTTGCCCTAGCAACCCCAAAACCCATAACTGAATCTGTAACTAAGTACAATTATATTGTAGCTAATCTCCCTCACAACACCGCGTCTTTAGTTCGCGATATCCTTATGCATCCAGATGCAACAGATCCCTACGCGTACATATAAAAAACGAACTCATAAATCGCTCAGGGGAATCGTTTCAGCAGGAGGCTCGGAAACTTTTTCAGGGGAAGAATTAGGTTCTCGAAAAACTTCCGAACTGCTGCGTAACATGAAACGACGCACGAAATCTTTGAATGTTGACGATGGAGTTATTTCTTCAGCGTTTGCCGTCTTCGGTTCAAACGATTTTAGCTGCTGTTTCTGGCCTCACGTTAAACAAAGCCGCTGACATTGCGGACAGAATTCTTGCCATCTCCTATTGAAACTTTTGCTGTTTCTAATAAAAAGGAACAAACATTAGAGAATCTAAACTGTTTCGTGAAATAGAAAAATTAAACGAAAGAATCGATCGCCTTTCAATCTCTCGTGGTCGCTCTCCATACCGTCGGAACAAAAATTCCCTGGAAAGGAGTATTTCAAATAAGCGTGATTTTTCAAATTGCTGGTTTCACAGGCGGTTCAGAAAAAAAATGTAGAGCAGAAAAATGCGTTCAACCATGCACATTGCAGGGAAACGAAGCCAGCAAAGAATAATGGCGACTTATTCTTTGCCCAAAGAATCACGTCACCTGTTGATTAGAGACCGGACAACAAATATCTCTTTTCTGGTCGACACCAGCTCCGACGTGTCTTTAATCCCTGCTAATGTCTTTCAAAAAAGAAACGCTTCTCAACAAACCCTTTTTGCCGCGAATTCTTCCGCCATTAACGTGTATGGGCAGAAAACATTAACTTTAAATTTTAATTTTAAGAAGAGATATGTGAACTTTTCTGATTGCCGATGTTAGTTCACCTATTCTTGAAGCAGATTTCCTCCATTATTTTGAATTAGTGCCAGATCTCAGGAATAAATGCCTTAGAGACACAAAAACAAAATTTTAATCAGTAGGCCATTTAAAGCATGCTAATCACCATTCTGTTCAAATTTCTATTTCTACAGATACAATTTATCATAAACTTTTGAAAGAATGTCCCTCTATCACAAAATTGCCTAATCCAAAGCAACCAGTGAAACGTAACACTGTTCATTATATAATAACAAAAGGTCCTCCTGTGGTGGCAAAACCCCGAAGGTGGGCGCCAGATCGTTTGAAAATTGCGAAAATAGAATTTCAAAATATGATGCATCTGGGACATTTTCGACCTTCGAAAAATAATTATGCTTCCCCACTTCACATGGTTCCTGAGAAAGGTACTTTAGAGTGGAGACCTGTTGGCGATTAAAGAGCTTTAAATTCTCAAACATTAAAAGATAAATATACCCTATTCCTTGTATTGCTGATTTTGCAGCTGAATTACATGGCCCAAAAATTTTAGTCGAATCGATCTAGTGAAAGCCTATCATCAAATTCCTATTCACATAGATATCCACAAAACGGCAATTTGCACTCCCTTTGGTTTATTTGAAAGTACACGAATGCAATTCGGGTTGTGTTACACATCCGCAACATTTCAACGTTTTATAGATGAAGTCACTCGTGGCTTACCTGGTATTTACGCATTTGTCGACGACATTTTAATTGCATCTAAAAACCCTCAGAAACATTATCAACATTTAAAAACCTATTTTCAAGATTAGACGAATATGGTCTTTACATTAATGTTTCTAAATGCATATTTGGTGCATTGACAATAGACTTTTTAGGCTTTAATCTGTCAGAAAATGGAATTAAACCTCTAACTGATGAAGTAAAATGTATTCTGAATTTTCCTAAGCCAAACACGTTAACTCAGTTGCGTAGATTTTTGGGCATGTTTAACTTTTACAGATGTTTTATACCAAAAGCCGCAAACATACTTGCCTCCATAGTTCAGTTTTTAGAAGGGCATACAAATAAAAAGAAATCTCGTTCTAGTGTTCGCAAATAATCCGAACCATTAAAATGGAATGAAAACACAGAACAAGCTTTTCTTGCTGCGAGAAACGCTATAGCAGAAGCTACCTTTTTAAGGCATCCTATTCCAGGGGCTCAATTGAGCCTATGGTTGGACGCTTCAGATATTGATATTGGAGGCACTTTATCTCAATTATCACTAGAGAAATGGGAACCAATAGCCTTTTTCTCTAATTGAAACAACAAAAGTCAGCAAAAGTGATCGACTTACGATAGGGAACTATTTTCAATTTATTCCGCTATAAGAAAATTCAAACATATGTTAGAAGGTAGAAACTTCATTATATATACTGACCAAAAGCCCCTAATTTATGCTTTTAAGCAAAATTCGAATAAATGTTCTCCTCGGCAATTACGCCACTTAGATTTAATTTCCCAATATTCTACCGACATACGGCATGTGCAAGGTTCCAAGAACACAGTTGCTGATGCTCTTTCCAGAATCAAAATTGATTCTATTACTAAATCTCCAGTTTTAAATTTTAAAGAATTTGCATTAGCTCAGAAAATTGATCCAGACCTTCAAAAATTTCTTCAGACTGTGTGATGGATCATCTCTTGAATTAGAACTGAAACCATACCAAACCCCAGATTGCAATTTTCTGTGGGATATTTCAACAGGAGTTCCACGTCATTTCGTCCCTGCATCCTTTCGAAGAGCAATATTTAATCATCTTCACAATCTTTCACATCCAGGGATAGAAGCTTCAACAAAACTCATCTGC
Organism: Trichonephila inaurata madagascariensis; assembly: GCA_019973955.1. NCBI lineage: Eukaryota > Metazoa > Arthropoda > Arachnida > Araneae > Nephilidae > Trichonephila > Trichonephila inaurata. The sequence goes on from BMAV01026877.1 coordinate 58,146, forward strand.
TCTCGCTACGTGTGGCCTAGCATGAAATGCCAAATAAAGAAATGGGTCCGGTGTTGTGAATCGTGTCAAAAATCGAAAATCCAAAGGCACACTAAAACACCTCAGGAACATTCTCTCTTCCTGATGCCAGATTCAGCCACACACATTCACATAGATATTGTCGGTTCCTTTGCCACCATCTTAAGGTCATCATTATCTACTTATGATAATCGACCACTTCTCCAGATGGCCAGAAGCAATCCCAATTCCCGACATGCAAGCGAAAACCATTTGCCGCGCAATTTTCGACACGTGGATCTCTCGTTTTGGTTGCCCATCTGTAATCACCTCGGATCAAGGAACTCAGATGCGTTCTTCAATGTACGTTGAATTTACTCGCATGCTGAGAACTGAAAAGATCAAAACTACAACATATCATCCGAAATCAAATGAAATTGTGGAACGTTTCCATCGGCATTTAAAATCGGCCATTAAAGCCCATGAAAATGATACATGGTCTGAAATAGTCCCCATCATTCTTCTCGGCATACGAACTGCAGTTAAAGAAGATTTGCAATCTTCTTGTGCCGAAATTGTTTACGGTACAAATCTACGTCTGCCTAATGACATGACTGATGTATCAAACATTCCTTTTTGTGACAATAATTTCAACACTAATCTTCGTAACAGAATGCAACAACTGAATCCTGTGGCAACATCTGCTCACTGCACTGATCGATTCTACATTCATCCTTCACTACAATCATCATCTCATATCTTCTTAAGAATCGATCGTGAGCAACCCCCTTTACGTCAACCGTATGCTGGACCACACAAAGTTCTGTCCAGAACAGACAAAACCATCACCATTGACGTTAATTGTCGAAAAACTACAGTTTCTTTAGATCGCGTCAAATCCGCACATCTTCTATCAGAAACTGTGTGTGAATCTCTACCTACAATGAACAAAAGCATAAAAGATGATAAATTATCTACTAATGACAAACCAATCTTTGCAACAAAATCAGGAAGACATGTACATTTTCCAAAAAAACTAGCCATTTATGTCACATAACATTTTTTTCCCTTCCTTCTATTAAAACTTTCATTTGAATTATTTTTTTGTATTATATTTGTATATATTTCATTTATATGTTTTCTTTTTGCTTATATATCTCATATTTCTCATATTCAAAATTGTTAATGTATTTCTTCCAGTGCAGATTCTCAAAATAATAATAATAATAATATTTTTTATAAAATTTTAAACTAATGTCATTAAACCCTTGGGTTGTCACCCTCAGTCACTGGGGGGATACTCTGTGGTAAACCCGACCATGGATCCCGAATTGAATATGGCAACCCCTTAGAATAGTCTTGAGAGTCTGCTCTGGCAGAACAACTCAGGATGTAAAACACACTAAGACTGTGTGTGATGAGCACCACAATATAATAAATGAGAATGGGAAATGCTTCTTCCACCATAGATTATCCACCGTTTGTAAATTTGTACAGTAAATTATTGAAATCGCTTGCAATTACAGTATAGAGTATAATACAATACAGTTCATACAATAATGTATTCTGTAATAACTCGCAATTACTTTCTAAACTACTTCTCAAATCAAACACAATTATCTCGCTTCTCCCTACACTCAAACAAAAAACAGTCCGTCGTGTTAAAACCTATCCCAAGAAACTGTATTCTCGATACAGCAGACAAAGCTCTATACATCGGTCACAATCAAATTAACTCGCTTTCCTTCTCACTCAATTCAAAGTCCACCGCTTCGCGCTTCCAAAACAAAGGGCCTTCTCTTGCCTTGATCACCTCGTTCGAGGGTCAATCACCTTTCCCTTAAAAAAACAGCAGCCCCTTTCCAGAAATGCGCAGATAAGTGCCAACATTCCATAATACACCGCCAATAGTAGTCAGACACTACATATACATTCCCACTGTATGAACTGTTTTCAAATTGTTAATTTTCATCTTTTTCGTCGCTTATCTCTTTATTGTCTTTTATACTTTTCTGCATCATTATTCTCTGTTGAGTCACTGTCATTGTACTTGTACAACGAAGGGTTTTCTTCGAAAAACGAATGATTTTTTTAGAGAAAATCATTAATAACATTATTGTAATCAATTTCCATTGCAATATAATTTTGAATGCATAGCAACGACAAACTGTTAAGTTTTTCATTTTCCATAGTGGATCTTATTTCAGTCTTTACTCTCTTGAGAGCAGAAATGCTTTTCTCATGACTTTCTAGGTGGTGGTCCGTTTGCTGTAAGTTTAATTAATTAATTAATTTTGCCCCTCAAATGTTTTACTCCCTAGGCATTTGCCTAGCGTGCCTAAGCGGAAAAGCGGTCTTGTGTGTGAATCTAAGGATTAACGATTATTTTAATATATGGGACGAAAGATTTGCTTCAGAATGTGTTGCATTAAAATAAACTTTGATTGTGATATATTTTAATTTACTTGTGGGGCTGACACACACACGCAAAGTGAAAGATAAAATATGCCTGATGTAACGAAAAGTGTAAATAAAGATAGGTAGTCAACAATGCAAAGATTCTTTTTTTTTAACTTCGAAGTAAAGGATTCAAGAATTATAGCTTTCAAACCGGCCAGGCACTTTTTTCCTCTCTGTTGTCTGAACACTACGAAGGTTTGCTTCACTCAACAGGGCGATGTCGTGACAGAATACAAACACAAAATATCTATTTTTTCTACTTGTACTACTATGTCATTTTCATCATCAGCCTTTTATTTCTTCCAGCTCTTTCCACTTGAGGCTATAACTCACAACAAATTCTTGTTCAACTCTGAGCTGTTAAGTCTGATTTTGAAGGTATCACAATCTTACAACGAAACTGTTTAGTTATAAGGGTGCACACATTCGTTCGATAGTTGAAATGAGATTTTTTTTTTTCAATCGTGTGCATTCAGCATAAAATGCCTTCTGTAACAAACACTTGCTTATACAATATTTTCTTTTTGTGGAAGATAAGAGTATAAAAAGAGAAAAAAGGAGACAAATTAATAAAGAGAAAATATTATCCTCGTCCCTTGACCTTAGTTCGACCTTAAACATCATTTTTCCAACACACCTGCAAAATTTTTAATTTTCATTATTTTCACCTGCATTGAGGTTCACATATTCTTAGAAAATAAGTTGTTAATGTAAAATCAAAACCTTTTTGATTTCAAATGGCTACACTGCACGCAATTGGAGAACTATACTCACAACCTTCAGCGGACATCACAGCATTATGTTATTAGGTGAGATGTTTTGAAAAAAAAATCACAAAAGCTTATCGAAATATAAATGAATTAATGTCAAAATTTGTTTGAATTCTAATTAATTCTTCCCACCCCCCAAAAAATCCCCCCAAAATTAGTGTCAAACAGCCTCCTAATGTGGTTTCCCCCTTAAGAACATCCAAGAGAAATTTAACTTACCTTTAAATAGATTACTATATATTTGTTTTTCAAAATTTCAAAAGCCACTAATTTTCAAATAATTCTTCGTACGTTTTATTCTCCTTCCCAGCCCCCTTCTTAAAAATTTTCATATATCCTACGGTTTTCTCTCTTTACACAATGTTATTCTCACGCCGTCACATAGGAACGTTACTCTTAATTCAAAGGTAAAAATTCTTCATGCTTCATGCCTGTTGGAGATATACTGCCATTCTTCGGGTATTGTTTTATTTGCTTCATAAGACGAGATGTGCTTAGTTTTACTGTCACATTCAGAGACTCGTCACGAAAATTTAAAAATGAAAAGCATTCTCGAGAATACAGAAGGTCATTCTTACTTTATGGAAACGATTTTGTAATTTATTTTCTCGTTTGTATTTTGAGGTAAGACTTTGGCAACTTCAGAATAATCGTCTGCTAAGGTTTGCTTTTGATTGGAATGTAAAAAATAAAAGATTTATATTTTAAAAATGGCTCCCTAAAAATGAAAAATAGCTCGAAGGCTACGCAGTTACGCTTTCTAAGGAAAATATTCGTATCAACAAATTAAAAAGAAGTGTAGAACATCTTGGTTATTGGTATTTCAAAAAAAGGTATTTATAATATGTTAAATTTGAAAAGAAAAAAAAACCTCTAGCTGAAAATAAAAATGAAAACATGACCACGAAACCTCATTCTAAAATTGTTTGAACGCAGACAACTATCTTGAACAGAGATGGACATTAAGTCGATCGCGATCAACCAGTGGACCGTCAAGACATTTTGGGGTGACCGTCTTCTCTAAGACCTACTAAAAGAAACATATTTATGGAACACCAACGCCAGCTAGACTGGAGAATCGGCTTTCACAATCGATTACTTAAAAAATGATTCACTAAATGTGTACACGACACATGTACCTACATTGGAAGCGAATGATGACGCTGAATATGTCCACTGCCTCTGTAGGGAAAAAACATGATCACTGCGGTGCCAGCCGTAGAAATGAATTTTTCTTCACACACAGATTGAAGGGGAGAATAAATGCTTATGATCAGCTCTTCCCACGATAGCATGGAATTCGTTATTGAGACATTACCCCCCCATCCCACGCTTTCACGGGATTGGATTCTGGAGTTGATGTCATGTAACGCGATGGTGTGGGAATCGGCAGAGAAGAAGTATAAGTACATACGTCCGTTTCAGATTCATCGGTTCAAGTATG
>BMAV01026877.1:63216-77599 GCA_019973955.1 Trichonephila inaurata madagascariensis
GAAGTATAAGTACATACGTCCGTTTCAGATTCATCGGTTCAAGTATGCTCTCTGCTCACTGAAATAAATATGTCCACGTTCTAAGCGCGGTCTATCAGTCGCCAATAGTTTCTCAAGCATTCAATTAGACAATTTTATGTTACTTGTGTTTTCGTAGCAAAAGTAGTAATCTGTCATATTTTAAAAGAGGGGTAAAATATCCAAAACAAGTGTAAGGAAAAGAAAACATAATTTTAATACATAGCTACACCTATGTCACTGGGTGGACCACGACACCTTAAAAACGGTAGAAGTAGCCCGTACCCCAGAAAAGTCTACGCATCCCTGATCTAGAAAGTCAAGTCTCTGAACCTAAGAAACCCCACTGACTCAAAGATTCATTGCATCGAAACTTGAAATACCTTCCAGCACTGTTACGAAAATTATTCATAAAGATTTAAAATTAAGAAGATGTTTAAACCTAAAGTGCATCTACTTTTGCCAAAACATACCGCTGAAAGAAAAAATGAATATTATAGAAAATTATATGAGAGAACACCTAGCTGTGCTGAAAAATGGGAATTTGTGGTGATACTCGATGAGTCATGGGTATATTTAAGTGACTGTTATAAAAGATCTATTTTCTATTATTCATTTGACGGGAGTGACCGTACGAAATGGATTAATCAGTTTACAGAAAAGTTTCCAAATGGATTTATGACAGTTGCAGGATTTTGTTACAATCACAATTAAAAATGTAGTCTCGAATAAAATCAAAATCGACTTTACTATCAGCAGAATATTTTAGAACCAATTTTTGAAGAAAAAATTCCAGCTTTATATGGAAAGGACGTTGATAAAGTTGAGCTTCATATGGACAAAGACTCTCTAGTCACACGTCAAATGCCACTTATTTAGCAAGTAGTAAATATATATATATAAAAGTAGTTTGTCTAGTAAATATAAAAATATGTTTTCATATTTTTTCCAGCCGTTTTTGGATTGTTGGATGAAAGGTTATTTCCTGATCATAGCAATCTACATCACACGTAGTTAGATTGTAGTCAAAAACAATCTTTGGCTTCAGTATATCTCTACTTTTTATTTTTGAAGTAATACTTCTTTTGGGGCGTTAGAGAAATAGGACGAGGGTAAATTTTTACGATGCGCAAGCACACCGTCACGGATGCGAAAATGCTTTGTCTAGAAATATACAGAACGGCACACAGATCATTTCCGACATCGAAATTCTCAGGAAAATATTTTTCTTCACTTCCCTGTAAAGGGGACAACCGGTTCTTGAAACCCAGACGCCCGAACAAATTCCCGGGCGTTAGGGAAAATTTGGGTGTTAGGGAAAAAGGATGAGGGTAAATTTTTACGATGCGCGCGCATGTCTTCCCGACACCGATGCGCTCGCGCACACCGTTGTCTAATATTTTAACATGCCACTTTTTTGGTGCTATGGGACTGAAATTTGGGGAATCATAATAACTATTGTTTTAACCATATCTGTTGGGACGCATCCCCTCTGTTCATTCCCCCATTTACAGCTTTTTGGCCAATATCTCGGCATCCGAGCCTCACAGTCCATTCGGACCTGGCTCATTCGATTCCTCTATCTGCTTTTCGAGTTATTTCTTCCATAGTTTTTAACTGTTTTAAACTTTTTTAATTTGTTTAAATTCACAATATCTTGGCTCCTGTTTGAGTCTCGGACTTGAGATTTGAACCAACTGTTCCACTCGTCGAGACCCATCCAGTCATCTATTTCATCTCCATTGTGTAGACATGGGGAGGGCTTAAGCACTAATGCTCCCATGTTAATCCTATGGGGACTGGAAAAAATTTCACCCCTAAGGAATTGAGCTTACTCGAATCCTTTGCCACCTTGGTCGACCGCACCGGCTGTATTCGATTGTTCTTCCTATGAGAATCCTAGATATATTTTTTCAGGACCATAGCCCCATTTCTTCACCCATATTTAATATTTTTAAATTATTTTAAAGTTTAAATTTTTTTAAAATCCCGCATAGCTCCGAGGATTTTTGAGATTCGTTAATGAAACTCGGACCATAGGCTCTCCTTGTTGAGCTGTTTCCTCTGGTATAATTCATGTGTAGATAGTGGGCTTAGGGGCGGGGGATGTTATCTCTAAAATTAGAGAATCCCCATTTTATTCCTATGGGGTTCGATCTTTTGATGATTATCTCAGGTTTGGCTGGTTCGATTGACTGAAGGTTAGTATCTTTCAACTCTGCTCGTGACGACCTTTCGTCCTTGGCCCAGATTGCCCTGCTAAAGATTTTTAGAAAGATTTTAATCTTGTTACACCAAAGAAGTATAACTTCTTACGTGCGTGCATAAGTACACACACACTTTTTATTTTTTTTATTTTTGAGGTTGATTAATTATGATGAACACTGCTCATCAAACACCATCCAATGAATTGAACCCAAACTATCTTTTTCTGATATAGGTTCGGGGGTTTGACAAAGAGATGAGAGAGTCTAGAGAAAGAGATAAACTTCTCTCGATATGTAAAAGTCGGATATAAGATACACTAAAAAAATTACTCCTTTTAAAACTCGGGCGTAACACTTTGGTCACGCCGAGTATTAAAAGGGATAATATATTCGCACTAGTACCGTGAGCGAGATAATCTCGAGCATGAGGCTTAAAAGTTTAACAGCCAAGCTTCTTAATATTTTAACTTTTTGTGTTATATATGTGCACAGAAATTTGTGTATTGGTATGATTATATTCAATTATGTTATTTGTTTTGAAAATACAGTTGAACCTCCATATAACGAACCTCTAGTTTGCGAATTTCTCTCTTTCGCGAACTTTTACCTAGAACCAAGAACACATTTTATGGTGATCAATAACCGAGAACTGGTATTGCCAGGTGCCTAACTCACCTAGGGCAATGAAAAGGCCATAATTTTTCAAACAAGAAACTCAAATATATAAAACTAACAGATTTTATCAGTAACTAAATTTAAGGATGTGCGGGGGAGTGTACGCTTAAAATTACTGGTTATATAATAAGGTACGTTTAAAATTACTCGTAGGCTTAAAACTAGAGAAAATGTCTTTAAAAATTCATTAGTTTTAATATAAAATTATTATTTAAAGTTGAAAATACAGTTTATTCCTGGACAATGTCTTTTTTTATATTCTTATTTTCCTTACAGATTTCTTTTTAATGGGTAAGATACATAAAATGAATAAATACTAATTTTCAAGAAAGTGTGAGTAATTACTTTTTAAAGTAATACATAGTGTTTATGTGTGAATTTAAAATGTGTTTTTTATGATTTTTAAAGTATATTAAAAGATGAGCCTCTGTTTAACGAATTTTCCATGTAATAAACTTTTTTTCTGGATTTAGCGACTTCGTTAAATAGAGGTCCTGCTGTATTTAATATTTTTAAAAATTTAATATTTTTTTTATATTATATTGAAAAAGTAAAGTAAAATTTCAAAATCCCCAAATAGGGATCGTAGCAGCTAATGGTTGAATAAACCTTCACTTATAATACCAACTCTAAATACACACAATTCTTTATACACATATAAGAAGCATTTCAGGAGTTAGGATAACGGATTAATTTGAATTTCCAGTGTGGAAAGAGAGAGAGAGAGAGAGAGATGAAAGTATAGCTAGTCCCAACTTCTTTCTTCGGATGCATTGGGTTACATATTTTTTTCCGTCATAGTTTCTTTTTTATCACACATGTGCTCTGTCTTACATTACTACATTAGTTCTATTTACATTGTTACCATTTACAAATAATTTAATTTTTTATGAGTTATAAAAATTAAAAGTCATTATACTTATAAACTGCTCGATAATTGTTAAATTAAAAAAACTAAAATTTGATATATTGGCTTGTCCTTATTATACCTATTACAGAAGATAATTAATTAGTATAAATTATTTTTTTGGTATATTTTATACATTTAATACACATAAGCACCATTTTTATTTGTAACTGGGATCTATTCATGTTTCCATTTTATATTTTTTAGCCGGCTGGATGGCGTAGTTGGTTTCTCGCTGGCCTTCTGTACCCAAGGTTGTGGGTTCGACCTCAGTCCAAGTCGGTGGATTTTCCTGATGCAGAAAATCAACAGCGGCCATGTCGTATGATTATACGGCATGAAAAAGTTCTCTTGAGTGTACGTTTGGCTTGGATGCTCTCGGCAAAATTAAATTCCTAAGTTCAAATTTCGCATCGGCAGGGTTCAGGTGTCTCCCTCTGGGGAAGAAACTGGTAGTCAAAATTAGTTGTGGTAATGGTATCGCCTAAACGGTGCCGTACTAAAAAGTGATACCTGCTCCTGGGGAATGTACTAGGTCTACAAAGGTGGAAATACCAATACGCAGCCTCATTACAAAAAAATTATTTTCTAAGTATTTGTAAAATGCAGCAATAGCAATTTTTTAAAAACCGAATTTCAATACTCAACTTTTTAGAATATTAATGAGAGATCAAATGTAACAGAGATGTTGAAGGGAATTAGCTGCGATCTTCGAGTGATGCTCAGTAAATCTGGGGGGTTTTTAGTGAAATCTTGTGTTAGTGAAATTAATTTGTTTAAGATGCATGTATGTTTCCTCTATTCCAAGAAAATTACAAAGCATTTCTAAGCGTCATTTTTTATTCGTAGATTACAAAGAAGCATTTTTAACACAAACATTTTAAATACATTTATTCATTTACATTTAAATATTACAACAACACAACAATAAGTCTACATTCTTTCAAAAAGATCATTACATTTATATACTACTAATACAACTGTGTAAATTTATATACTGCTTATATACTTAAATACAAAATTATTGCATTTCTAACAAACTAATCATAAAATTACTGAAATTTAACATCATGAACTTCACAACAAATTCTGCCATATAAAGATTATTACACTAAAACCTGTTTTTATATGATTTTTTTTTGCTCTATGAAGAAGAAAAAAGTTCATTAAACGTATATTAGTAAAAATGTGACAATATTTTATGCATTTTGTTTAGACATGCAAGGCTTCAACTTTGGTACAAATTGGAAAAGCATTTTGTTCTAAACATTGCCATTTCTAAAAAGAACTTTGGCTCATTCTGGAGCTTAAGTCTTGCATGTCGAAAAATATTGTTTTCGCAAAAAGGATCACTGACTACATTGTATCACAAAATAAATAAATCAATGAAATGTCAACTCTAAATGAGTGGGAGATGTAGTATCATCAAGTGATAAAAGTGATTTTAGACCAATTCTTAACAAGAAAAATCTGTTTTCTTGAGTATGAAGAATAATTTTCACGTGCACATTTTAGAATTTTCATGTATCTTATATCTAATGTAAGCAAATACTCATAAATTTTTTAAAAATGCTGTGTGCAAACTGTGTGCAAAATATTTTTTTTTTTGCATTGAAAGCCAATTTTTAGCTGCATTGCGAGGTTTTGATTTATGTATATTCTATTTGTGACTTCTTTAATGTGCTACAAAAAATATACCGGGTGGGCAAAAAGTCCGTAAAAACTTTAAAAATTTATAAAACTCGGGAAATTAAACAAATAACGGGATTTTTTTTAAAGATAAAAATAAATAAATAAATAAATAAAAATTCAAAAAATAGCCGATAGGTGACATTTTATTTTAGACAGAGAGCCCACCTCACAAATGCTTCTCTCTATGGTATCCAACGGAAAAGGCTCATGGCAAAATTGTAATTTGTATGAATACTGATTAAGAACTCTATGAAGAATGTTGCGTATCGAGGATGGTGGTAAACTCAAGCGTCTGCCAGCTTCCCGAGCACGGCTAGTGCCTACGGTGCTATTACTGAGCATATGGCCCTCTTGCGGTCCTCCATCCCATATCTGACACATAGATGTGGAGCGATTGTGAAAAGTTCTCATGCTGGGAGATGGACGCTTCTGATTGGCTGAGCCAATCGTTCGGAAAAGTTCTAAAAAAACTTGGATTGTTCTGGTGCATAGGAGAGATCTGAGTGGGATAAAACAGTACTGGGCTTTGAAAAATAAGCCAAACTCAAGCTATCCACCGTTTCAGGTGGTTGGAGGTTAAGTTTCCCTGCGGGAAACACACAGGAACTCCCATAAACATTCGACATCTGAGTGGTTGCTCTCTTGTTGGATGGTAACGTGTGAGGAAAAAAAAAATGACTCGCATTGGCTGCTCAAATCTAAGAAAGAAATTTAAGATGATGGGGGTAGGATAAATCCAGTAGTGAGAAATACGATAAAAAAATACAAATACGATAAAATAAAGATTAAATTTATAGCAAAGAGAGTTGCAATAAAAAAAATTGCGCTGAAAATTTAGTTATGGTGGATTATAAGAATCGAGAAGAACCCTTATCGGTCTTTTAGCTGAAATATTAGGATTGTAATTATGAAGACTTAGCATATTAACGTTATTGGTATGAGGTAAAGAATCAAAGAAATCTCTTGCAATCTTTTGAAAATCTGAGATTTAAATCTTTTAATTTTAATGACTTTCCGGATGTCATCGTTTCTCATGTATCTGGTGGCTTTTGCAATCATCCGGATTGAGGAATTTTGGAGAGAATCTGAAATATTAATATTAGTTTTAGCAGCGTATATGCACACTGGACAAGCGTAGGCTATTACGGGAGTCCCGAGTCATCAGTATTTATAATCGTCTGTCTCATTTGCATATTTCCAACCAAGTCGTTCGTACCAGCGCCACCTATCAGCTGTTTTTTGAATTTTTTTTCTTAAAAAAATCCCGTGATTTATCGATGCTACTCGTGCAGACCATTTTTTATTTTGTTTAATTTTCCGGGTTTTATAAATTTTTAAAATTTATACGGACTTTTTGCCCACCTGGTATTTTATAGCCACTCAAGAAGTTTCAGAATATTTTTCATGTATTTTATTTCATGCAGTCTATATCTCCCTACACAAAAACAGGTTTGAGTTGGTTAAAATGTTTTTCAAGTGCTAATTGCTAAACCTATCTAATCTCCGTCCCCCCCACCCCACTTAAATAATTTTTATTCTGTTCTCTTTAAGTCAGGGTTATAAAAAGCTATATAAACATTTAAAATTTTATTAAAAAATGCAAATTTGGCCAAAAAGATAAAAATTATGAAAATGTAGCTTAAAAAAATTGTACATGATCAATGATAATAAGTTCCTTAGATTCGTTCTTTCTTTTTAAAAGATGTTTCGCTGAAATTTTAAATGATGAATTTTTATTACTAGATATTTATGAAAAAAAAATCGATATGAAAAACAGAATAATGAATATGAAAAACAGATGAAATTTTTTAACGTTAAAAGTAAATAATGTCTAAAAATATAGTAAATATAAAAATTTAATGCATATAAATTTATTTTTTTATTAGATCATTGCAATAAGTCAGGAATGGTTCTAGAACCGTAAATATTCGAATCTAAGCCACCATCGATTCTAAGTTGCACCCCAAATTTCTCAACACGTTTTTGTAAGAGAATAAGAAATTTTGTAAAAAGGGTTTATTGATATCTGACATTTACCAAATTTAAAAGGAGAACTAATATATATTGAATAATTAATTTATTTTACCAATATTAAAAACTTTTAAATGCATGCATAAACGTGCAATTGTTTTAATCAAAAGTATCATGTGCAATTCCCCCAATCCAATGTTTTTTTCCGCCTCCGATTCTAAGCCGCACCCGATTTTCAGCAGCATTAACATTGGGTGAAAAGTGTGGCTTAGATTTGAATTAACACTGTAAATATTTCGAAAATTTTGTAAGCAATTATACTCCTTACACGAAAAAAAATTATTCCAGTTGTAATGATATTCCTTTTGTCGATACTAAAGATCGAAATTAAAAATCGTAAATTTCGAAGTTGTAGAGAAATAAAATTTGTACAATATAAATATTTTTCTCGTAAAAAACTCTAAGTTGTTTTTTTTTTTACATTTTTTTATACTTATACACAGGGTTCTGGGCTTAAAGTATCCAAAAGTTATGGCTTATTATTATGTAACTACCCATCAGAATGTGTAATAAACTGTTCATCCGTGGATTGGAAAACCTTCCGAGATTTTTTGGGTCTAGTCCGATTGGCCGCATGTGAGTGCATAATTCGGCAATCGTAGACGATAAAATTGTTACTGTGACTTCATTAGTAAAGATGTGGACGTCACAGCAAAAGGTTCAGGCATACTTTGGTTAACGGAATTTCAATCAGTCATGCTTGTACAGCAACGTATGGTATGTCGATTCTCTGACATCAAAATCTATCCACCAATGGGAAAAAGCTTTAAAGGAGACAGGAACTTTGGTATCTCAAACTGGCAAATATCCTTAAGTTTTCGTGATAGGAGACACTGTTGATCTTGTGCGGGATTCATTTTGTAGGAGTGCTGATAAGTCTTTTAGGCAAGCCAGTAACGACATTCCATTCTGTTCGAATACGTCGCTGTACACGCGCGACTGATTTAAATTTCATTAATCAAAGTTCACACAGCACCTTTTTCTGAGACGTCCGCATCATTAGTAATGAAGTCAGTATAACAATTTTATCGTCTGCGATTGCCGAATAAGGCACTCACGTGCGGTCGATCGGACTAGACCCAAAAATTCTCGGAGGGGTTTCCAATCCACGGATGAACAGTTTATTAAAATTCTGATGGGTAGTTCTGTAATAATAAGCCATAACTTCTGGATACTTTAAACCCGGACACCTTGTATTGTGATATATTTCAATTATTCATGTAACTAGGCTATATAGTAAAATTAATGAATGTATGCACTTAGTTCAATAATACTTAAGTTCCTGTAAAGATCTTTTCAAACTAAAGGATTAATTTTTCTTTAGTTATATTACGCAACTGGGAATATTCTTTCTCCTTCAAATAATCTTCTACAGATTCTAATGCATAGTCTGCATAATCATAAAAAGACACTCTTAACATGATACTTATTTAATTCATTATAATTCTGTCTATATATATAGCTATAGAATAACTTTTATCTACATATCAAATGTCTAAAGCATATTATTTACCTACTTTCTGAGAAATTTACACCAAATTACTATTTATAGTAAGAAGTAAACCTTGCTAGGCAAAAGACAGTATAATTCAAAGATAAAGATTTGCTCACTTTGGAACGCTACATAAGTAACATATTTTACAGGAAAATCTGATAAAAATCAAGCGTTAACAATTTTCTTTTTGCTGTAGCATTTTAAATCGCTCAGTAAGAAATTTCTTCTTATGATACATTTGAATCAAAATCCGACAAATACATCTTTCTCTTATTAGTTTGATGCATTTAAAAATGATTTTCCATTAAATTACATTCCAGATGGCTCTCGTAATAAATTATTTGATGACAAATATACAAATAAATGTGTTTTTCACTTAAGTACTCTTTATATTCAAAACAATTTCCGTCTTTACTGTATGAAAGTTATTTTGCAGAGAAAACTATCACCACTTTTTTTCACATGAAAGTTTGTGGTTTCCAATTGTTTCTATTCCAGAAAGCGAATACTGAGGGGTTCTTTCAGAAGAACATGTCATCGTAAACTCTTGCAAACAAATCCCGCTCTCTTCTAACGCGTTCTCTTTAACTCAATAGTTTTTATGAGTTTTAAAACATTTTTTAATTGAAGAACGCTCTGGTATGTCTTGATGCAAAATGAAATCTGTAATCTTTTCAGTACATATTAATTTAAAGGTTGTTGGACACCTTGGTAAGAATCTGGGATAATTATAAACTTGAGTCTTTTTAACTGTCAGTAGTTCTTGAGGAATCTCTGCTTTCATTGTCAGGAGATTTAGGAGATGGTCTTAAATACCTGGAATTTAAAAAAAAAAAATGATATTGATATTTTTCAATAAAACAAAGGAGAAATCTCAGTCTTTGCACAATGTAATTAACAAATGTTTAATAATTGAGTTTTGCATACCACTTTAGAATAATAAACAAGTAATATAAAAAAAACATTAAGTCAATTCCTACTTAGATCAACAAAGAAAATTTTTATTTTAGCTACTTTTTATTAAATCGCTACAATTAATATACATATATGTATATACATATGACAAAATCACAGTATTAAGTGGTAATTGATTTTTATTAATTATCAATAAAGTATCGTATTGTTATCCAAAACAATCGTGTACATAAAATTTCAGTTCAACTGAATGCTTTAAAACGTGAGAAAAAAAAATCTTTTAAAGTTTTGACACAAGTCGCGCAAAAGGGTTGCTAAGTCGCCAAAAATGATGCCAATGTGGCTGAATTTGTAATTCTTTGAATAATTAGCTTTAATAAATTAATTTTTATTAATTGGAATTAAATTTCTGTTTTGACATCCAAAATAATCATGTATATAAATTTTCGGCTCAATTGAGCGCTTTAAAATGTATTTTTATTAACAACTGAAAATTCCACCAAGATAAATAAATAAATATATAGAGAGTGTGAGCTAATAGTAGGAATTGAAAAATATATGTACATATTTATATTAATTGTAATTATTTAATAAAAAGTAACTAAAACAAAACTTTTTTTTCTTGACCTAAGTAGGAATTGATTTAATAAATTTTTCATATTACTTGTTGAATAATATTACTCTAATTTAAAGTGAATATGCACAGTTTTTTATAGCTAACCTAAAATATATATATGGTACAAAATATGCACAAAATCGTCTTGTTAAGGTAATACTACTACTGCTCTTGAAGTAATTATTTGAATGGGTTGGCATAAAACGCTGAGTTCAGAAAATAGAGAATTTTTCGATTTCAAAAGTTGTAGAAACTTATTTCTTTTTAAATAAACACACGCTATATATAATTTATCAAGAATTTTAAGACTGAGTTTAAAATCCTTTTTCATTCTAAGTCACATTTTATCTCGATACATAACTTTACAATGACCATACTAATAAATTTCCCAAATAGAGACTAGCTAATTTTGAAATCACTCATAATAACACATAGTGAACTTAATTATAGTACTGATGGATTAAATAGCTCTTTTAATAAATACACTTCATTACCTCAGAAAAAAAAAAGGATTTTATAATTGTGGAATCAGATTATTACTTTCTTTGAAGAATTATATAGTGTGATACAATGTAATAAGTCAATTTATATAAAAAAAGGGAAGACTATAATTGATTCCAAGTGAAGAGATGCCGCTACAGATTTATACATATATGTTCGTTTCAAAAAAGTTAAATGGAAGTTTTTAAAAATATTTACAGTACAGTACAAATTTTTTAAACAGTCGTCATCTTCAGAATATTTTTTTTCACAAATGGATACCAAACATACAAATGGAATGTTTTAAATATCAAGAATGAAAAAGTGTTTTTACGACGAGAAACTGAGAAGGCATTTTTTTTTTTTAAATTGCATCAAATTCAAATGCGGGGACACTAAAATGCCTTCAGCGGGTCACGCGGATTGAAGACCCCTAATATAGAGTATGGCACAAATACCTCATATTTTAAATTTTATTCAAATCCGTTGACAGGTTTTAAAGATATTTGGGAGAGGGGGGCATCATGGAACCATGTACTAGATTATTTTCTACAGATGATTCCTAATGTTATTTTATAAAGAACGATCCTCGAAAGTGAATTCGTAATATCAAAATTTATAAAACAATCTGTATACAGTTTTTCTTTAAGAACTTGCAATTTCTAATCGTAAGCTCCACTCTGAATAGTTCGGATATAATTGCATGGAATTTCAAATTTAAAGATTGTATGATTGGAGGTATACAAATATTTTTTTAAAAAAATATCAGCAAATCACAGTTTCCATTTTACAACAATATTTAATCACTCATATAACAACATTGTTGCCAATTTTGAGTTTTTGGATATTTTTAAAATGGAAAGCAGTTATGTATATATATATATTGAGAAAATTATATTATTAAATGTTTAAGTCACACAATTCGAGTTTGGAAACCCGTTCATAAAACCTCTATAACTATGCTGGGGTCAAGGTAACATTTTACGAAATTTAAAATGTTAAGCTGTTATAAAAAGATTAGTAATGAATAAAAATCACTGTGATAATGAAGAGTGGCCGAGTGGCAACGGACACGCGTCCGGTGAGTCGTGAGTTTTAGTTCCGGTGCCTCTAAAAGCCCCCGAGGTGAAGAAGTCTTAGGTACGTTAAATCAGCCGTGGCTCAGTCCTTCCATTGGCGTAGTGTAGAAGTATGCAGAGTGAAATGCTAGCCATGTGTCATTCTCGTCACTCGACTGAGGCTCATAATTAGAAAGTCCGTCGCATCAATAACCCGTGGCCGTGGTAGTCGAGTGGTCTAGGTATCGGATCGTGGCTGACTTCGTCACGAGTTCGATCCCAGTGCCTCTAAAGACCCGCCGTGTAGGCGAGCGATGCACGTTAAATCTGTCGAGAGCTGAAACGTCCTCCCATTGGTGTGGTAGTTAGGAGAGGGGGTGCCAGCTCTGGTGTCGTCCACGTCACTTGACCGGTCGTTCGACAAAAGCCCTCGTGTAGCTGAACAGTGCGACGTTAATATTCACTCACACCAATAACCCTGGCGTTGCTTTAGAATATGACGTTAATCAAAAATATATCAAATCAAAATAACGAAAAAAAAAAAAAGGTTTTCAATAAATTGAATTTCTAAATTAGATACTGTTTTTTTAACAAGCTATAAAGGTTAATTAAATATTGTTCGGTAAACAAATAGTTTTTTGCTATAATCTTAAAAAAAAGCAACGGGATTTAATATTTTAAATTCATTGGAATTTATTTTAAACTTTATGAAAATTAACTTTCTAATCAATCCTATACCCGAGTTCTTAAGAAGGAAGTCACGGAAAAGATGAAGCAAAAATCAAAATAACTTTTTCATTGAACCACAAATGGTTTCACAGATTCAAAAATAAGTTTTGTGACACACAGGATAATATAATAATCTAACAATTTGATTCAAAGGGACAAGACCAAGAAGTGGCAAATATGAAAGGAAATATTACCCTATGTCTAAATCACACACACACATCATTTTAAATTCGCTAAATTGGTGGTCAGCTATTACCTTTCTGTGGAAAATAGTACAATTTACAACATCAATATCCCCCATGGACTGCTTCTAAGAACACAGATGTATTCCAAACCAGAAAAAGCAATTCTACTAGGCTCTTTGTATATGGACATTAACATTTTCGGGACAGGGATGTAGGCATACTGTAGAAAAAGAAATGGTAGAGCAGAATAAAATTATCTTTAAAAAAATACGAAGAATATATTGAGGCTATCAAAGAATACTGTTCGCTTGATTGATCTAAAATTGGTACTTGTACAAATGTTTTTGAAAAAGATGTTTTCCTCTTTATATTAGCTTGTGAAAGGATTCAGTTTTTGTTTCTTTTTTACGATTTAGTATAAATCACAAAGTTTACATACTTTAAAAAAAATTGGTACGAAGTTTTAATTTATTTAATGTATATTCTCTCTGTTTTCAGTTTTGAGGTAAGCAAAATATCAAATCAGATAAATATTTTGTGAGCCAGCCTATTTAAAAAATATCGCGTAATAAAAAAAAGTTGTAAAAATTTCAGTATTTACTTTATACACAAGTGTTTAAAGATCCCCAGTTTAGTATATAAAGTATTTTCAAACTTAAACAGTACTCATTGATCTAGTTTTCTTGTTAATATATATGAAATCTCAACGAGTTGCAAAGATTTGTTTATTTATACTTGAAGACTACCAATGCATTAATAAAGTATATATTTAGTTTATCAGTTAAATTTCAATCGTAAGGAATTGAAAATATGCTTAAAATGGCTTTATATAGAATACACACATAATACATAAAATATGCTTTAAATAGAAATACATTGAAAAAAATATTTAAAAAATAAAAAAAAAAAATTAAAAAAATATTAAAAATATTTATTATTTCAAAAGGATTCATATCCATTCAGTATTTCACTATTCAAAAAAGATTATGTAGTAAAAAAACATTTAGGAAAAAATTTTATTATGCACATGCATTAAGAAATTTACACATAACAGTACAAAATTCATAGAAATATACTTACCCAGAGAACTTTAATGTAGAACTGATTTTTCATCATTATATAAATGAAAACATCAGATATTTACAGATTAAATATTCTTTACCGTGGGCCACAAAATTATATTTTTACAAATATTTCAGCTTCAAACTTAGAAGTGAATTTTGGGATTTTTGAGGTTTGGCAAAAAAGTGAATATTTAATTAGTAGAAAACAATTAATCTGTTAGGCTTATACTCAATTCTATGTAAAGTCTATATACAATTCACATATCATCAATTGAACTTATACATACAATATCTACAATATACAATAGTTT